>JANVCQ010000005.1:12315606-12334817 GCA_025531925.1 Erythroxylum plowmanianum
AATAACTATGAATATGACAAATTTGTGCAGTAACTAATTAAGAAAAGATTGCAACAATTGACTAATTAAAAATATTATCTTCCATGGGGAATGACTTTCTCTTAGGGAATGATATTTTTGTCAACCTTAATATTGAATTAGCTATCCTCAACAAATGAAATATCCTAACCTTGTAGGTTAATTTTAAGAGTAATTAATCCCCTTTTCCCAAAGATGAATTAATCTATCCACTTTAAACATCACTTAGTAATCCCTTATTTAAGTTCTTCCTAGAGTTTCTTAAGTCCAAATCTTCAATTTTTACCTCCTAAGTTTCTTGGGTCTCCCAACTCACAAGAAAATCTTAGTTGAAATTTCCTTTAATCTTCTAACAAAAACTTCCTTTTTCCAAAGGCAAATTTATACTAAGGAAATTTCTAATAATCCAAAGGAAGAACAAATAAACCTAAGGAAAAATCAACAAGTATATGAATATTCAGTCATGGATTCCAGCAAAATTCAATATTAAAGCATCACCAAAACAACAAATCCCTAAGAGAAATTAAAGTTCTAGCTATAAATCATCAAGCCAAGTAATCCAAAAATATAAACGCTAAACAAATTCATAAGGAATCAAATATAAATGAAGAATAAAGCTCTCCAATCTCCTTTGTGTGATTGCTTCCTTGGCGGTGAATGGTGATGGAGGCTACGTTGATGAGTGTTGAGTGGAGGTGTGAAGTTGGTGGAGGTTGTGTGAAAGTGTGGCTTGCGTGAAGACTGGTGAATGGAAGGTTACAAGGCTGTGTTGTTGTTTTAGTAGAGTGGATGAGGCTGGCTGCTTGAGTGTCTTCAATAGTGAAGGCTGATGCATGAATGAGTGGAGAGTGGGGCTGCTTTGTGCTTGCATGAAGGTTGTGAAAATGGAGTGAAGTATTTTGCTTAGAGGCTTGTAGTTGCTGGCTACCTTGTGTGTGGTCTGAAGCTGTTGAATGGAGGCTGTGGTGTTTAGCTGTTGGTGGAGAGATGAGTGGGTGGTGTGGCTATTTGGTTGGCTGGTGGATGGAAGGTTGCGTGCATGAGTTGGAGGCTGGAGAGAAATCACGATTGATGCTTGGAGGTTTGTTGTTGATTAAGAGGTGATGAAGGCTTACGTTGGTTGGAGTTACATCCAAAGTTGGAGTGAATGGCATGTTGGTTGGTAAATGGAGGCTTTTTGTGTTGTTAATTGCATGAATGGGAGCTGGAGGTTGCCGTGAATGAAATGTGAGCTGGAAAGTGGAGCCAAGCGGGAGATTCAAGGCTGCTGCGTGAATAATTGGAGGATGGGGTGTTGTTGGAGAATGGAGTGTGGGGCTGGTGGAGTGGAGAATGAGCTACTGCATGGGATGAAATAATTAAAAGGTGAGGGCTTCCGTTAATGGAAGTGAATGGATGGAAAGGTGAGTGGGTAGAGCTTTTGTGAGCAAAAAAAAATGGAGAGTTGTAAAGAAGTGGGGTTATGTGTTTGTGGAACGGGAGCTAGGTGGGGGCTACCGCATGAGTGGAGGAATGAAGTGTGGGGTTGTGTTGTGTTGGAGGTATGGAGAGTTGTGTTAATGGAGAAGTGGGTGGAGGCAGCTAGGTGGGTTAATTTTTCAAAACAACTCTAATTTTTCAAGGTCAATTTTGATAGTGCAAAAAAACTAAACAGTGATGATTTAGAAGCTCAAATTTTATCAGTATCTTTGTCTTTGAGTTAGCTTCAATATAAGACTTGAATCATGGAATTTCACTATCTGAGTCAAAAGTTATGATCGAAATATCGTTGAAAGATCATTCTGGCGATCCAAAATCTGGCGCAACATTGGAGAATTTATTTCTCCTAGATTCCAGCTCAGAAAAATCTACAATTGCTCCCAAAAAATCCATCAATGAGTCAAGAATTTAAGTATAAAATTTTGGAATTTTTGACTAAACCAATCTTGAGATAAAAATATCCCACAATGATTAAAGGTCAAGTCTGTCATAAACCAAAAAACAGTGCAATTCGAGTCTATTTGTTTCATTTTTGCATTTTACGTCAACGAACCTCGAATAATGATAAAACATAGTAAACCAGTTATAGATGAACATAAAATGAACATAAATGACTCTGAATTAAGTCCTAAAGATATATGAGAAAATGAGTGTATCAATCATTTTAAGGAGTGGTAAAAAGGTTAATATGTCAATAAAGACACCTTATACACTGTCAAAGTAAGGATAAGAGAAAAGCATCGTTATAGATAAGAATCTTCCCAATAATGATGAGGCGCCTATACATAAGTTTCTTCCTTGTTTTGATTATAAACCAATACCCCTTTATCCTTAGGTTTTATCATAATCTAGAACATATCAACAATATCAAGATTTATATAAAAATATATCTGCAAGGAAAATAAACCTTTTGATTAAAAAGCGCCCTATTATGTTAATTTTTTAAATCAATTATGTAAAGTTAAGAGGAAACATAAACTTAAAGAATGTGAGACAATAGGAGTTAGGTAGAATGTCTTTAAAACTATTCCAAAAACCTTCATGCAAAATGTAATGATTTAGGTACATTTACCATTTTGTACAATAGTTAACACTAAAATTTGAATGCCATGTTGGATTTAGTATCATCTATTGATATTATTTCATATTCTATATATGATTCTCTAAAATTAGACCTTTAAATAAAACTAAAACTGTGATTCAACTATATGTTAGATCCAATTCCTATCATATGTGTATAGTTGACGATGTCTTATGTAAGTAAATGATATGACTTTTTTTTCCATATTTAATATGCTTGATATGGAGAATGATGATTAAATAACTCTTGCTTTATTATATTCTTGAATGCATATAAGACTAACATAAATGTTCATGATGACATACTTAGTATAAATTTTGATGATGACAAATTTAAGATTATGATTTATTTAGATAATTGATCAAATGACCACTCTAGGGGAATTGTTGAAGATGATCTACTTGATTTTATAGAGTTTTATATACTTGATATAGATAAAAATGTTCAAACAAATGTTATTTTATTAGGAAGATCATTCTTGCAAAACATCTAAGACTTAAGCAATGGAATTGTAAGTTGAAATTATTAAGTTTAATATCTATAATCCCGTGAAATCTAGATGATGACATTCATATTTCCTCGATAGCTATTATTGATTCTTGAACACAAGAAGTTTTTAAACTTAAAGGAGAAGATGGATTGGAAGTTAGCATCTTAAGAAACAAAATGAGGAATTAACTTTAAGTACTAAATTGTAGGAAATTGTTGTAGAACCAAATGATTCTCTAAAGTTGTAATGGTTAAGTAATGCTAGCTTTTTATATTCTACTACTAGCTTCTATATGAAAAACCTTTATTTTTTTATGTGCGGGAACCCATTCTAGATTTCAAACGTCTCCTCAATCATTTTAAATACATATTCCTTGGACCTCATGCTTGTTCATCTTTGGTAGATCTACCAAAATACTCTACCTTTATTTGACCTCATAATCTTAATTTGCTTTTCGAATTACTTATCTAATTTTGCATTTCAAACCTTAAAAGCATTGAATACTTCACTTTTATGCTCAAGGAAATAGAGATACATATATTGTAAGTAATCATAAATGAAGTTAATGCAGTAACTTTGATGATATAAGATTTGGGCAAAAAATGCTTGTATATATGATTTCCAATAGGTTTTAACTCCTCTTAGAACCTTTCTTTGACATATTGTTTTTTTTTACCTTAATGTAGTCCATATAGATGTCAAAATCAATAAAATTTAAAGCACTAAGTAATTCATCATTTACTAATCTCTTAATTCTCACTATAAAGATATATTACAGTATCTGGTGCCACAAAATAGAGGAATCCTTATTCATAACACATCTTTTAATGTCAGTATTATTATTAAAATGTAATGTGTGAAGTGCATCAACTTGTAAATTGATATGATAAAGACCATTACATAACGTACTATTCCCAACAAGATTAGTACTAAGAAATAAGTTAATACAATCACTAAAGTTAAAGCAATATTTAAAAGGTTACAAGTCTTAAGATAGAAATAAAATTTGTAAAGAAATCTGAAATATAAAAAATATTTTCACTACTAAAATAAATTTACTACTGAGAACTAATCTACATATTCTAATTGCCTTTACATGTGAACTAATCTTGTTACCTAAATAGTTGTACCATTCACTTCACATTGGCTTCTTTAGATTTTCCAGACCTTGTAAGGAGATTGTAATATAGATTGTAGAATTAGAATCAATCCATCAAGTGTTATGACAAACATCAACCATATTGGATTCATAATAAACAATAGAAACTTGAATACCTTTATTAACCAAGCTTGAAATTTAGGATCATCCTTCTTTATGTGTCCCTTGTTCTTGCAAAAGAAACACTTAGACTCCTTTATTTCACCTTGGGAGTTATCTTTATGTTTCCTTTCCTTTGAATTGATCCTTATTCTTTTCTTGAGTAGCTAAATATGCACTTTCCCTAGCCTTTATAGACAACCTTCGTTCCTCTTACACATATATGGTCATCAACTTATTAATTGAATAATTACTCTTATGTCTGTTGCAAGAGATTTTGAAACATCCATATTAAGGTGGCAAGGTATTTAAAATGTCTTACACAAGGAAATACTCAGATATAACAACTTCAAAAACCTTCAATTGAATCATAATGTCCCTCATTTGCATAATATGCTCACATACACCTCTAATATTGATGATATTTTAAGATGAGAATCTCGTAGTTAGAGTGCTATTAAATGCCTTACCTGAAGATACAAATTGCTAATTTATGGCCTTTAACAAAGCATAGACATTATCATATTGATTAATTGAACCCTGAACACTAGCTGAGATCTTAGTCTTTATAAACATTACACTGAGGCGATTAAATCTCTCTCACTTTTCATAAAGGTCAACCTCATACAAAAGGCTAATTTTAGCAATGGGAGGTGGTTCATCCTTTCTAATAGTATAATCAATGTCCATTTACCCTAAATGAAGAAGAATAATCTCCTTCCTAATCGTATAGTTATCAGCTCTTAACTTAAGAATATCACATTTCATATTGAGGCAATGAACATGCTTATGTCACAAAATTGAGGCAAACTAATATAATTGTGTTTTATCAATGTAAACAACGTGATAAAATGAACTGACAACAATAATTTAATGTGGGCTAAATTTCCAACTTAAATTATTCATATGCCTTTATGATGAAACTATCACATTATATTCCATTTCTTCATCTCCATAAGTGAATTAAGAAATTTAACATGATATTTCACATTGATTAACCATATAAATTTAATGAAATTTCCTATGGGATGATCTTATTGCACTATATATGATCAATTATAAATTAATGCCTTTTATTATATATGATCTTGAAGTTCTCAATACATAAGACTCATTATAGATGTTTTGGTTAATCTTTATTTAAGGAAGAAGCATATTACTAGGCTTTATAAATCAACTGATTCAAACACATATAACAATTACATATAGCAAACTCCACGATATATACACATAGAAATAATTCAAGAACAAACTTAAAACATGTTTCAAATATCAATTTGTCAATCATCAATGAAAGCCCAAGCATTTAAACAAAAGTTCATATATTTCGTTTTTGGATCCCCAAAGAAGACCAAGTATCAAAGCATACCAAGGTAGATTAGGCAAAAATCATGCTCTTATACTAAATTAAAAGAGACTAACTTCCAGCCATCGATGTAGTTAACAAAGTGGAATACAAGCTTTGTATTTTGTAGAAAAATCACAAAATTCTGATTTTGAATGCTATAAATCCAAGTTTAATGATTGTATTTTTCGAAACTTTTAGCAATCTTAATTGATGGTATGTCATCTTTATGAGTGCTAGGTTTAGGGGACTCAAAGTCGTAAAAAAATTGGTTAGAATGGCATTCTTCTGTCAATTAAGAATGCTTTTATTAAAATGAAAGTTACTAAGGAAGTTTAGGTTAAGCAAAATATTGGACCATTTATTTAAAAACTGTCATTATGGACATCTGTCATGATGGAAATTGTTAAACGTGTTTTAACTCAGTCTTTTATATTTGATTTTTTGAGAAGAATATATCTGACACATGGTCGTGTGTCAAGCTCTGTTCATTCAAAAGCTTTTAAAAAACACGTTGTCCTGAAACTTTAAAATTTTATGATCACATTTATAAGTATACACAATACAATCTTCCCTTTGCAAGCAACAAAATGAAGATAATGGATGATATATGACTGCATTTATCTCTAAGATTCAGCCTATTAGAGTATCTCATATTGACTAAACATGAAAATGATAAAGGGTTTATAGATAATAAGGGTCAACTATCCAAATGACTAGTTTTAGTCATTTTGACAATGGTTGACTCAAGCTTAATTATTGTTAATGGGCTCTACACTCTACCTATATTAAAAATTTTAATATACCAGTTTATAACCTTTATCATATCACATAGTTGCTATTCGATGTTTCTCCAACTTTTGGTATTACTTGCTTTTTATAATTTGAGTGTTAGAGCATTAATTTGATGGTTGACCCAAGCCCAATTATTGTTAATGGGCTCTACACTCTACCTATATTAAAAATTATAATATACCAGTCTATGACCTTAATCACATCACACAATTGCTATTCATTGTTTCTCCAACTTCTGGTATTACTTGCTTTTTATAATTTGAGTGTTAGAGCATTAATTTGATGGTTGACTCAAGTCCAATTATTATTAATAGGCTCTACACTCTACCTATATTAAAAATTCTAATATACCAATCTATGACCTTAATCACATCACACAGTTGCTATTCGTTGCTTCTCCAACTTGTGGTATTACTTGCTTTTTATAATTTGAGTGTTAGAGCATTAATTTGAGAACTCCTTGGACTGTTTCTTATTGTAGGTGCTTGTTATGTGAATAGGAAGTCTATAGCCTCGTCAAAAAGCGTCTGAAATAAGTTAAAAGAAGAATTAGTCATGGCAATGGTAGATTTCAAGTATTTATTAATTGAGGCTTGGGCATGGCAGTGGTAGATTTCGAGTATTTATTAATTGAGGCCTTAATTTCGAAATAAGCAATGATTAATTAAATACATTCTACCACAGAATTTGTCATATGCCACTGTACGGTTAATGTTTTCTTAAAATTAATAAACTTATTTCTCTGGCCTGACTGACTAGTTTAATTATTATACTTTTGTCTCTTTTCTTTTTATGAACAAGAAAATGATAATTAACCTTGCATTTCATGCATAATGCCCCATAAGATATAATAACGCCATAATTGCCCAATGTGCTGGTTGTAAGTTCTGTTTGCTTGTACTTTTTATAGTTCTTGAAGAACCAGAAACGAACGTGCGAAGTTGAATCCATGTTTGGTCCGTCCACTGCTGGTGTTCACAGGACACTGAAAAAGATACTTGATTTGGTAGCTGGTTAAAATTTAACTCGTATAAAACGAATGTGGTGTAACTTGTGTTACATTATTTAAGTCTAACATTGTGGTGTAACTTCTGTTAGATAATTTAGATCTTTCATTTTCCCTGTGTAAAAAGAAAAAGAAAACCCTTTTGTTTTTTTTATACACACATTTATTTTATACACACATTAGGACTTATACTCAGTTTTTTCTAAAAAGATTTTCCTTTACCCTTTTTTTTAAATAAAAAGTCAACATATTTAGTGCACAAGGCTCTCCGTTTTACGAAAGTTTGGAGATAATCATAATATACGCAATCTTTTTTTTATATTTTTACAAAACAAATCTACGACCTTATAATTACAAAATAACAACTTTACTAATTGTTTCAAAACTCATCAACCAAATGTTACGATTTGATTTCTAAGGAATAATGAAAATAGTCTCCTTTCAAAGCATTTAGTTTAATGGTCACCGCTTTCCTTTATGCAATATTGGGGACAAACTCATCGTTCCTTCAAGTAGCAGGAGTGTATGTCGACAAATGATAAGGATATAGCTATAATACCAACAATATAAAAAAAATTTGGTAAATAAAATTTTATTTTAGAAGTAATTTATGGTGTACCAAAATTTTTTTAAAATAAAATACTAATCATTTAAAGTTGAGGGTTATAACTTATAAATGTGGCTTTGGAACATGTCTTAAAAAAAAAAAAGTATCCGAGAGCTTGCCGGCTTGGCAAGCATCAAATAAGCCATTGGACGTTTTATAAATTCAAATTGACTATGAATCTTAAAATATTCCATGGAATTATACTGTATTGGGGTGTGATATATTCGTTTCATATAGTATATAACGTTATCAACAATTAAAATATTCCTAAGCTTTCTTAGGTAATATTGCAACAATTATATTAAAAAGTGTCAAGCACTTGCAAGTTGCAAGGATTAGTGTTGGCTTTTGGTACCATCCGGTAGCTCAATTTTATGGTTATTCACTAAGTTAAAGAAGTTGGGATACATCAAACAAGCTACTAGTCAAAGGTTGCAAAGTTATGGCATAATTAAATTGATGCATGATTTGGTTATTGATTAATAAATTGTGAACTAAATTCGGACGTCATTGGAAGTAACTGCTCCACTTTTTTACTTTTTTTTTTATACTTCTAGGCTCTAGCACTGCAAATAAATGACGTTACTCAAATTATTCATTGTTTGGTATAAGAGAAGTTCGAGAACATTAAAATAATTGTCTACACCTGGGAGTTGGCGTAGACAACTACAACTACCAAGTCTTGAAGATGTGTTTTGTCATCGATGAAAGTGAAAAATATTTACTGCTAAACTATCTGATCGACATAAAAAGTTCCGATTTGGCCATCGGGCCTAGTGGTTCATTCAGAACTTTTATTATCATAGTCTTATTAACTTTTTTTTTTTTTGTTAAAAGATTAGTCCCGGGACTAATCCTTCCGGTAACTAATTTCTCCGCGACGGGAACATCTCAAATCAAGGAGGACTACCGCTGGCCCAAAATTTTTAATGGTTCCAGCTGTACCTATTCTCAGCGGCACAAAAACATCTCTGTCATTGCTTTCATCACAACTTTTTGTCTTACCTACCCAAAATCTACATTTTTAATCTACATATAATTTTTTATTTAATTCATTTAATTATTTTTTCCTCGACGATCATTTCTTTTCTCGGAGACACTATTCAACAATCAAATTACCCTAAAGAAAATGACAAATGTAGAATCTTATATTATTGAGTGATCCCCTTAAATTCCAATGTACCCGTATCTCTTTCCTGATAATGAAACTATACCTATTATTACACACCATAAATAGTCTATATACGAAGGGTATTTTGCTCAAGAGTCCCCAAACTTAGCCAAGACCCAAGAATTGATTTTTTTTTGGTAATATTATTGTATAGTAATTACACGAAAACAATAATATAGACCTTTTGGTATTTGCAACATGGGTAGCAAAGCTCCTAACTTGAAAGGAATCTATTATTTTCTAAACTTCAATATAACGTTAATATAATATAATATGAAAAGAAAATGATATGGATCTTTTCAATCGAACTAAAAAAATTTCAAACATTGAACCAAGCAACGTGTTCAATGTATAAGGTATTCTTCTGGGGGTACAGCATGTTGTAATCCCGTCCCGCGTGCTTGGAACTACAAGTTTCCTTGATATAGTTTAGCTGAGGATTATTTCTGATTCTTCCCTCAAAACTTCACTTGTTTTAGATGACATGTAACCTTGTGAGAATTGAATTTTTGTTGTTGTTGTAATGTTACTGTAAATTGTTTGGCATATTATATTTATATATGCATACAAATGCAAATGTTGTTTTTGGTTGTGTTGTTATTAGTACCATTTGTCTTTACGACCACTTGCGGTTTCTATCCTTTTGCGTACGTACAAGTGCAATGGTCAACTGATTGCCGGTTAAAGGATGACTAGGTACAAATACAGTCTCCTGTCACTAGCAATTTCTCTGTTCTAGTTTCAGCATCTAGACTGCAGAGGTTATAGGATTCCCGGCCTTTTCCTTTATAATTGTTGGGAAATAAACGTTTGAGATCATGCTTTCCATTGATAGGAACGATCCAGACATCATGTATTGAGGAGTTTGGTCTTGGTTTTTGTCGAAAATTATTATTATGGTCAATGATGGAAACCAGGGAAGGTTGGTAGATGATTCGTTTGTGAAGTCGGAGAGTGAAGGAGAGCACTATAGGAGCTTCTATCAGTGGGGTGAAGGAGAGAAAATTCAGATGGACACACAGGGAAGAGGGTTTTCAGACATGTACAGGAACACAAGTGAAGAGTTGTTTATCAAATCCTTGATGGAGACATCAATTGGCATGTCTGCACCCACCATGGAAATGTTGGGATTCAAGAATCTTTCTCAGAACCTTCGCACAGATAGCGAAGAGCTCTTCAAAAGTTGGCTTACAAATGGAGAGGCAAGCAACCCAAAATAAAAAAACAAAATAAAGAAACTTCTTTTATGAGTTGTTAGTCATGCAATATTCAGCTGAAGAATCTTGATTCAGCTTTGAATGTTATTTTCAGCTCTTTTCCTTCTTCAACAAGAAGAAAAGTGTGTTTTGTTGCAGGCACTTCTTTCTTTGAAAATTTTGTCATTTTTATTCGTGTTTTTTCAAAAAAAATAGCAGCAGAATTTTTTGCTCGACCAGACGAAATTCTGTCAAGAAACTGATTCAAGCATGAGCGACTACCAATCTGAAATAGCAAGTTTTAGCAATTCAATACCAGTTACTCATACGTGGTGTTTGATTAAACTATTAATTTTCTTTTCCAATTTCCCCTTGCAATTCTGAATCTGATTGCTGCATTTCTAATTCCTCTTCCAGACTAATGTCTATCCATCAGGCACAGCACATCGGGCACGGCAATCATCACGGAGGTTAGTGGATTTATTTAAGTCATTGAATTGATTCCATCTATGCCTGCTACTAACCCTCTATCCATAGTCCCTCCAAACTGATAATAGAAAGTCTTAACTTTAGTTTGTTGATCACACTTGCATCGTTGTAGCAACATTTGAAATTCCGAAAGCATTTGGTTTTGATTTGAAGCTTTGTGCTTTCAGATAGATACTTGTGTCACCGCTTTAGAAGTTAATGACCTTTCTTTTCCTTTTTTCTAGTGTAATTAATGCCTATTGCAGCACCACCATTTGTTGAATTATAGTTCAGTTCCATAAGGCATCTCTTTCCAAAAAATATCACAATTTTCGTTACAGGATTTCCACTGAGCTATCAAATCTGTCAAATCAGCATCACGGGGGAACACTGCAAAAGAAAAGAAGCAGTGATGTGTTTGCACAAATCAATCCAGTAGACGAAGAAATCTCTGAAGATCTCCATCAAGACTCAATCAGGTTTCTGCAGCCTCCTTTCTATCTGCTCTACCTAATTTGACGTCTGCAGATCCTAGGATCTAGTACCGATCGACAGGAAATTAGAGCATCCTGATGTTCACTCTTAATTTCTTTGTAATGATTGCCAGGAATGCTGTGGAGAGAAGTATGCAAGCCAGTAATTTATATCTGGCCAAGGTTTGTGATGTTTTGTTATTCGGTGAAACTTGAGGTGAAGGAGGATTCTTTGAAGGTTTCTTATGTCATCTTTGATTTTATACAGGCCTGGTTTCATAGTTGTCAACCCATGACGAGAAGTAGATCGTCTGAGCTACGGTATCAACGTTCTCAACAACAATAAAATTGTTGGAGCTACTGATACAGTATTTCTGTATTTCTTGCAGAAATGTTGATATTCAAAAGGTAGAGATCATCATTTTCTAATCGGAGACTGCTTCTTTTTCAGGAAAAGGTATGCTGCCATGCAAACTTCTCATTCAACTTTAGGCATGGGACCAGTGCAGACTGCTTCTGAGGTTGGTATAAACAATTTGAAACAAGAATTTGCAGATCCAAACGGTTTCGCCGACCTCCCAATGCATGACGCTGCCAATCAATTGGATGCATTCATTTCCACCTCCAATTCTTCTTCCTCTACCTTCAACAACCCACAGTTGGGAAATGGGGACAGAGTTTCCTCTGTTGTAAACATGCTAAAGGGTACACTAGAACGCAAGAAACTAAACAAACAGATAGACAAAGAAACTGTTGAAGATAGTTGTAACGCACTCCCTCTAGCTCAAGAAGTAACAGCCAACTATGGTTATGTTCAAGGAAACGGAAACAGCATTCGTGAGACTCCAGGCACTTATCAAGAAATAAGCCCTGTCCAACTTAAAGGTCCTGGGATATTGCAGAGCTTTCAAGGATCCATACCTTTCGATTTGGAAGGTTTTGGAAATCCTGTAAATGCAACTCAACCAACTGCAGTTTCCCGAGAACCTTCTCAGAGTGAATCTTCTGCAGCTGCACCAGTGGTTTCATCTGGTTTTGATGTATGCGACGGTCCCAGCAACTCAAATCAAGTGCCAACCATCTGCGAGAGCTCGAGAATAGAGGTTGAAAACCGAAGAAGCTCAGAAAATGGATCTAGAGTTAAAGGTACACACAAACAGCTGCATATATTACTAGTTTGCTTCTTCAGATGCCAATTTTTCTCCACATCTGATCTGAAAATTAAGAGGGCTGTTCATTACACTCACTTTCTTATCAGTTTACTTCGAGGTGAAGTACTATTTAAAATAGATAACGTTAATTTGATAATTTTTCTCAATTGTCATACTCTTCTATGTTGCTTTGCATATACCCCACGACCCTTCTTAACTTCCTGCTACTAACTATAGTTTCACCAGTATATCTTATCACTTTGAAGAAGAGCCGAGCATTTAACCATGGAACTCTTCATTCTACCCAAAATGCACCTCACATTCTGTATGTAGATGACAACAACATAGAATTTCAACTCAGCCTTTGCCACACACAATCATGGACATAATCCAGAAGTTCCTCCCATAAGTTGATAGGAGTTCTTTGGCTCTGACTAGCAGAACCATTTTACACTTTGAAATTGTAGATGAATCCTAGTTCATGTGTTGTTGAAGAGAAGTTATTCAAATGCAGATATCAGAGAGCGGATAATTGACAACTTGAAGGATGATAGAAAGGTATTCCTATTTCTTTGATGGAAAAATACTTGACCAACTTTTTGTTCCATTCCCTTGATTTAATCTAATAATTTGGTGTAGAAGGGAGGTCTAGTCCGATATGGATCTGAGACATCAGCTGTTTCAGGTAATCACTTATCCTGTGAACTTTTCTGGCATGACATGGAACTCTTCGATATTTGTTGCTCGCTGTAGGACTGCATTAAAGAAACAATTGCCCAGTGCTTCACCTTTTAGTTCTCCTCTTAAATGATAAACACACTCAAACTGCAAATGTATGTGATGTTGAATCTTTTTGATGCATATCAGCGTTAAAATTGAATCGTCTTTCTAACGTCTGAATAAGCAATTAAGATTTAACGTTAAGAGAGTGAAATAATTCCACATCTTGTGGTGTTTGCTTCCGTTATGTGATCATATTAACTATGTGTAGTACTCGTTTAAGAATAAACAGTTTTTACATTGCGGATGTTATTTAGTAATTGTTATGTGTCACATCATTCTCTCTGACCAACAATTATTCTGCCAGATGAAAAGGTGGATCCAACTAAAAAACGCAGAGTGGAGCGCTCGCGAAAGTAAGCATGATCATATTCGTATCATCTTCGTCATTGGAAATTTTTCATATCATTTGGAAGCTTAGGCCTAATTTATCAGATTGCTGCCAATTACGAAATGTCTGTCAATTTTCCAGTGCTTAGGCCAATGAATAAGAAACTGAATCTACCAACGTAAATACAGAGGTCAATCAATACATGTATAGATATGATTATGCCCAGGAAGTTTGGACTTACATTGCATTTTCTTGGGGCTGTAGAATGGCCGAGGCAAAAGAAAGAAACTTGGTGCCGGCAGTTCCGTCTGATATGCAAGCAGTGTTGAAGAGGTGTGAAAATCTTGAAAAGGAAGTCCGGTCACTCAAACTTAACTTATCTTTTATGAATAGGTAATGCATACTTATTCACTTGCAATTGCATTATCAGAAACTCGAAATAAGTTTTGTCAGCCAACATTATGGACCCAATGGTTCAGTTTTTCTTTGCTGTCTCAGTTCTGTAAATTGTTAGGACTCCAATTACAAGGTGTTCTGCTTTTAGAGTTTATGCAATAACTGGACCCTTGTGGAATTATATTTCAGGAAGGATTCTGAGCAGACTAAGCAGATTGAAGAACTTCAGAAACAGAATGAGGAATTGACGGAAGAAAAAGAACGCCTGCTGGAAGAAATTGAGAGGATCCTTTCTGAATCAGGCAAGATGTAACTTGATATTTCATTGTACATCTTAGTACAAAGCCCAAACAGCAAATATTTGGTAGAAAGCTGAAAATTTTTTCAAGGAGGCTGAGCATATGATATCGTAAGCAAGGCAGTATGAAGCAGAAAATATGGAGCCTGGTAGCTATGTTGTGGCATTATGTGTGCCTGAAGTCACTAGTCCCCCAGTATATAAGATACATTTCAAACTATATATATAAATTCAACTCTAATTGCAACCTCAATTTGACTTTGGCAAAGAAGTGTAGAGAATTTAAACAGAGCAAGAAAACCAAAATGAGTGATAAAACCACTATGTGTTTCATCTCACCTGTAAGTCTATTTATACAGGAAAATAAAACACGTGTTGTAGTTGACAGTGCTAAAAAAAAAGAATTAAGTAATAAACTGCTAACTGCTAACTATTTACAACAATTAAATATATATACATTCTTCATGCCCCCCTCAAGTTGGACTTTGGTGAGCATCAAACAAAGCCAACTTGGAAAATAAGCTACAAAATAAAGAGGAAGGAAGGAGTTTGGTAAACAAATCAGCAATCTGAAGATGCGAAGGAATATAAACTTGAGCAATTAACCTTTGCTTGAATTGATTACGAACCATGTGACTATCAATGTCAATGTATTTAGTTCATTCATAGAAGACAGGGTTAGAAGTGGTATGAATAGCAGAGTTGCTATCACATTGCAAAGGAATAGGCTTCTGTACTGGAACTTTCAAATTGTCTAACAAATAAGTGATCCACATCAACTCGCACACTGTGGAAGTCATAGATTTATATTCAGCTTCAGCTGAACTTCGAGAAACAATATGTTGACGCTCGGTCTTCCAGAAAATAGGACAATCACCCAAATAGATGTAAAAACTAGTTAAAGACTTCCTGCTGACTTCGCAAGAAGCCCAGTCTGCATCATAATAAACTATAAGTCTCAAATCATTGTTAGCTGGAAAAAATAATCCCATAGAAGGAGCATTCTTCAAATATTTCAAAACATAAAACACATTCTTCAGATGATTTTCTCTAGGCATCTGCAAATATTGACTTACGACATAGGTGATATCAGGCCTAGTAAAGCCTAAATAGAGAAGCCTCCCAACTAAACTCCTGTACTTTTAAGGATCCTCAAGAAGAGGACTGTCATCATGTTCTAGGATAGAACTCTTTGGAAAAGGAATTTCTTAGGTTTAGCTGCCAAAAGACCTGCATCATCTAATAAATCCAAGATATACTTTCTTTGATTAAAAAAAATGTCATTCGAAGTTCAAAAGACCTCTAATCCCAAGAAATATGTTGCTAAGCCTAAATCCTTAATTGTGAACCTCTCATCTAATGCCCGTTTCAAACCGCAAATTTCACCATTAGAACTCCCACTAATGAGTAAATCATCAACATAGACAAGTAACATAAAAAAACAACCATTTTTGTCTAGAACAAACAGGCAGTGATCATGAGGAGATTGAAGAAAACCAAAATCAATCAGAAAATTAGTTAATTCAATGTTCCATTGTCTAGAAGCCTGCTTTAAACCATAAAGAGACTTCAGTAACTTGCAAAACTGACCCTCATTTGCTGTTATATAACCTTCAGGTGGGATCATGTAGATTTCCTCATCTAGAAAATCATGAAGAAAAGCATTGTTAATATCTATTTGATACAGAGGCCAAACTTTTGCAGTTGCTATAGCCATGAATAGTCTCACCGTGACAACTTTTGCAACCGGAGAATAACTGTCATAGTAATCTTCCCCATACACTTGATTGTACTCTTTTGCAACTAACCGTGCTTTATGTTTGTCAAGAGTGCCATCAGATTTGAGCTTCAATTTGTAAACCCACTTACTCCCTATGGCCTTCTTTCCTTCAGGCAAATTAGTAAGAAGCCAAGTTTTGTTTTTCTCCGGTGCTTGAAGTTTGGTGTTCATGGCAGTAACCCATTCTGGAATTTCTTTTGCTTCTTTATAACTTCGTTGCTCCTTCATAACACTAACATGAACTAAGAAATGAAGATAATCTGGAGAAAGTGTAGGATTTTTGCAAAAAGGAAAAGTAGCAGATATGTGCGGAGAAGTACATGGTGCAGTGCTGCTGAAATAACAAACAGCATTGCTAACAACATAATCTGAAAGCCAATGTGGTCCTCTTAAGTTCTTGGATGTTCTTCGGAGAGGGACAACTTCACTTGAAGTAGGTAAGACATCTGCCACGGGTACAACATCGTCCACTGTAACTGGATTGTCAGTGGTAAGCAGAGGAACAGCATCGACAGGTGAAGGAATAGGATCATCTGCATGACTTTCCTGAACAACCTTTAGAAAATAAGAAGGATAATTAGTTATAGGACACACTGGAATGGGAGCTCCTACATCAGAAGAAGGAATATCAATAAAAGGATATACGGTTTTATGAAACACCACATCCTTGGATGTATATAACTACTGAGAAGAGATATCATACACCTTATGCCCATTCCGACCAGAAACAAAGCCCAAAAAAAAAACATTTTTTTGCTCTAACATCAAACTTGTCCTTCTTAGGATTAGCATCTGTCATATAACACAAACACCCAAATGTTCGCAAAGCACTATAATCTGGTGGTCTTCTAAGTAGCACCTTATATGGACTCTTCCAATTCAACACAGAAGATGGAAACTTATTGATCAAATAAGTGCATGAAGTATAGCATCACCCCAGAACTTCTTAGGTAGATGAGCCTGTTGCAACAAACTTCTAGACATCTGCAAAATATGTCTATGTTTCCTTTCTACCCTGCCATTCTGTTGAGGACTATATAAACATGTCCGTTGATGAACAATGTCATGATCATGAAAAATCTGTTGACATTTAGAACCCACAAACTCTCCCCCATTATCACTTCTAACAACTTTAACTGAAACAGAATACTGATTCTTCACCATTTTGAAAAAAATACTCAATAAGGAACTAACTTGATCCTTTGTCTGCATCAAATAAGTTTAAGTACACTTGTTGTAATCTTCAACGATTGTTAAAAAATAAAAAGCACCAGAGAGTGATTGTGTTCGATAAGGTCCCCAAACATCCACATGTAACAATTCAAACAATTGTTCACTATGGCTATCACTTATAGAAAATTGAGTTCTAGTCTGTTTAGACTGTGCACACACATCACAAGGATCAAAGAAACTATCAACACTTTTATTCATCAATCTTAGTTTCTTAACAACACCAATTGAAGGATGCCCCAACCTATGATGCCAAAGTTTCGGACTAACTATATGATTCATACGATAGATTTCCTGGGTAATGTTATTCAACAAAGAAACATACTTGTCTACCAAAACAGGACTAAAAGAACCTTTATTAAGATAATAGAGATGGCCAACTGCTTTTCCTACTGCCAGCAAGTGTTTACTCCTCTGGGCCTGTAAATCACAAAATTCAAGATAAAAAGTGAAAACCCCACCATTTTCCTTCAATAGTTTGTTTACTGATAGCAAGTTATACTGGAAAGATGACAGGTATAAGACGTTTTTCAAAATAACTTTCCCATGAAAGCTAATATCACCCATAAATTTGACACATCTAGTTGTTCCATCTGGTAACTGAACATTACATTTTCTTCTCAAAGGAGCTAAGTCATTGAACAAGCATCTATTTCCAGACATATGTGTACTAGCTCCTGTATCCACTTTCTAACTAGAATTCTTCACATCATACTCATCAACAAGAGCCTCCAGTTTAGAAATATTACCAACAAAAGTTGCAGTAAAATTTAGTTGTTCATCGGTCTGAATCTGCTTCCCTTTCATGAGTTTAGTTAGTTCTTGTTGTATCATTTCTCTCATACTGTACATATTTTTGTCTTCAACAAAGTCCTCCCGATCATCAAAATGTGTCTCAGCTAAGTTTGCAGTAGCATTTCTACCTCCTTTCTTCTTTTGTTATTTCTTAAGATCCATGTACCATTCAGGACAACCATGAATTTTGAAGCACGTGTCTTTAGTATGTCCTTCCATTTTGCAACAGGAACAATGCTTGCCCTCCTTATCCTTCTTATAATCCTCCCTCTTGGTGTTCTGTTTGCCAGAAGTAACATTTCTTGGAGTATTAGCAGTAATAGCCAATAACGCATTCCCTTCAGTAATGTCAATATAACTCTCAACTACTTGTTTTTGTTTTTTCAACATTTAACAACATAGAATAAACCTTGTCCAGATTAGGATAAGGATCCATCATTAAGATTTGATTTTTTATGTGACTATAAGAATCATTTAATCCCATTAAAAATTGAATGATCTTAGCATTTTCATTCAACTTCATTACTTGTTCATAAACATCATCACAAGTACACTTTCCCTAATTTGTGTTTCGCAGCCAATGCCTTCCTCATTGATGTGCTCCAAGTTTGATAACTAACCCATTAAAAGGAATAGAAACCAGATTTACACTAGGATTATCAGACTCCTTCAAATTCATCGGTGCTTTCAGCTCGCCACTCATCACCAATCGCAATTATTGCGTAAGCTCAGAAGACAATCAATCCAAAAAAGAACAACCCAGCAAACAAATCAGCTTCAATCAATTGAACAAAAACACTTCAACTATAACCAGCTGAGAGAGAATCCCCAAAATCTTGAAACCTATATCTAGATCTTGAGGAAAACAGTTACTAGCTCTGATACCATGTAGAGAATGTAAACAGAGCAAGAATGTTGGACCCCAATTTTTGAGTAGAATTTAGGAATATTAATTGAACTTGAATGAGTGTGTTAATATATGTATTGTGTTATAGATGTATTTTATGCTTAAAAGAAGTTGATGAGAAATGATGTGATTGGTTTTGATGACTTTGAAATTTGA
>JANVCQ010000005.1:12334917-12359340 GCA_025531925.1 Erythroxylum plowmanianum
GCATAGATGAATATTTCCAAATGGGGAAAATGTTTTGATTTGAATGACATTGAATAAAGATGTCTATAAAAAAAATTATATCAGTTTTGATCGGCTTAGATTAAATGTCTTTTGATTTCCAACGCGATAAGTTTTCTAAAGTACACGTTTCGGATGTCGAAAATTCGTTTTTCAGTTCAGTTCGATCGATTCGTTTTCGAAGTGCTTTCGTTTCGTTTCGTTTTGAGATCCGATTCTTTCGCTTTGTGATTCGTTCCGCTACTTTGTGTTTTGCCTTATGTTTTCCGCTTCGAAATTTGAGTTCCTTCGTTTGCTTCTGATTTGTGTTCGTTTTCGAAAGCTTTTGATCCATTTTTTTTTGGGATCCGGTTCCGAGGTTGAGTTCCAACAAAGAAAACCAAAATGAGGGATAAAACCACTTTGTATTTCATCTCACGTGTAAGTCTATTTATACAGAAAAATAAAACACGTGTTGTAGTTGACAGTGCTAAATGAACTAAGTAATAAATTGCTAACTGCTAACTATTTACAACAATTAAATAGACATACATTCTTCAAGAAGTAAAAATGTCGAACTCATATTTGCCATGAATTCAAACATTTTTCCCAAAGCCATTATTCTAACATCTCAAAAGCTGTATGCATGAACCAAAGCTTGTTGAATAGCAATGATAAATGCAGAAAAAAAAGTAAAGTGGCCACTAGCACGTTACTAGTGCCTACTTGTGAAAAATGCAGATTTCTGATTATTGACAATGAGCTTCCAAGTTCAGGAAGCACTCAATGGCTAATTGGTAGAAGCACGAGAATGGATATAAGAAATAAAAAGGAAAACTATTCTGGAAGCCAATTTAATATTAAATGAACATGGTTTTCCTTCTATTATCCTTGGTATAGGAACATTGAGAAAATAGAACAGAGGAGAAATATAGATGCACCATTCTATCTAAACCAAACAAGCCCCTGATAAATCTAAATACATGATCTTTTTATTTTTCAAAATCAGACTATAATTTCTACCTTCACTTACGAATTTCTTGTAAAGAAATGCAGAGAACAATATAATGGACTTGTAATTCAAAAATGAGAATTGGAACAAAAGTCTATCTCCTTTCATTGCATTCAGAAAATATATAACAACAAGGTTTAGATACACCATATTGAAATTCAAAAATACAATGATTATTGAAGTGGACTGACATACTGTTATTACAACTAACACAAGTAAAGCATACCTAATACAAGATAAGCTAAACACTCCATTACAACTTAACTCAAACTTTACACAGCACTAAATTAAGTTACATTCTAACACTCCTCCTTGATGCAAGTGCTGTTGAAAATTTCAAGTTTTTCCCTGAGATGTTCAAATCGATGTTTCTACAAAGACTTGGTGAAGATATCTGCTAATTGTTCTTCTAAAGAGCAATGCAGCAGTTTAACTTGGTTTTCCTTTTCTGCTTCACGAATGGCATGATATTTGATCTTAATATGCTTGGTTTTCCCATGAAAGACTGGATTTTTCACCATAGCCACAACAGACTTATTATCACAAAATATTTCTGTTACCTTCTCTAGCTTGAAATTTAAATCAAGCAAAACTTTCCTTAACCAAAAACATTGATTTACAACAGCAGAGGTAGTAATATATTCGGCTTCAGCTATAGATTGAGCAATTGAACCTTACTTCTTCGTGCTCCGACAAATCATAGCTAAACCAAGAGAAAAATAATAACCTGAAGTGCTTTTCATATATGTTAGAGATCCAACCCAATCACTATCAGTGAATCCAATTAAATTCACACAACCAGTCGATTTGTAATGCAATTCATAGTCTAAAGTACCTTGCAAGTACCTCATAATCCTTTTGACAGCCTTAAAATGGAGTTCAGTTAGTGAATTTATAAATTTAGACAACAGACTTGTGACAAACATAATGTCAGGTCTAGTAATTGACAGATATAGCAAGGAACCAACTGCACTTCTATATAAGGTTGCATTAGTTTTGTTCCTTAAACTCCAGGAGTACTCATTGATCTACATTTTCCTAAGCAGAATTTGTTTATCAATCCATGAGCATATTTGCCCTGAGAAATGAAAATGCCATGTGTACCTTGCCTTACTTCCATTCCCAGAAATAAGACATCATTTCTAAGTCATTCATCTCAAAGACTTGTTCCATTTCTATCTTGAATTCCACAATAGCATTCAGATTGCTTCCAGTTATCAGAAGATCATCAACATACACTGAAACCACCAAAGTTTTAGCTTCAAAATTTTTAACATACAGAGTAGCTTCATTATAGCTTTTTTGGAAACTAAAATCCAGTAGGTATTCATCAATTCTTGCATACCATGCCCTAGGAGTTTGTTTGAGTCCATACAAGGCTTTCTTCAGTAAATATACTTTGTTTGGATCTTTTTCAAATCCTTCTGGTTGTTCTATGAAGATTTCTTCTTCAAGTATGCCATTTAGGAAGGCAGACTTGACATTTAACTGAAAAACTTACCCCTTGAGATGTGTTGCAATAGAGAGAAACATTCAAATGGTATCAAACCTTGTTAGAGGAGCAAAGGTTTCTTTAAAATCTATGCCTTGCTTACGAGCAAATCTCTTAACTACCAACTGTGCTTTAAACTTGTTAATGGTCTCATGCGGATTGAGTTTCACTTTAAAGATCCACTTCAGGACTATGACTTCCTTATCAGCAGGTTTTGACACTAATATCTAGGTATCATATGTTGGTCATTCGGAGCTCCTCCTCCATTGCAACTCTCCAATTTTGACAATTTAAAGCTTCATTGATGTCCGCGGGTTCATGGAGTGCAACATTACATCTAATATAAATATCATCTAGAGGTCTTGTCCCTCTAATAGCAGCTTCATCTTTAGAATCATCATCAATATCTGTTGTTCTTCCCCAACTTCATCATTTACAGCTTGAGAAGAGGATGTAACAAAATTATTTTTCCAATCCCATACAGTAGCTTCATCAAATTTCACACTCCTACTCACATAGACTTGATTTGTGAGAGGATTTAAAATTCTATACCCTTTTTGCTTCTAGCATATAGGAATAACATACATAGCCAAAGACTTTTAGATGAGCAACAAATGGCTTAGTTCCAAACCATGCTTCAAATGGTGTCTTGCCTTCAACAGCCTTGGTTAGAAGCCTATTTTGCAAGTAAACAACAGTATTGACTGCTTCAGCCCACAGAATTTTAGGTAGACTCTTCTCTAGCAGCAAACACCGAGCCATGTTTATAATGGTTCAATTTTTCCTTTCACAGACACCATTTTGTTGAGGAGAATAGATGACTATCAATTGATGAAGAATTCTAGTAGTTTGAAGAAATTCCTTGAAGGCATTTGATGTATATTCAGTGCCATTATCAGACCTTAAGGTCTTGATAGACAAACCACGTTGATTTTCAGCTGTTGCTTTAAATTTTGCAAAACATCCTAGCACTTCACCTTTCTGCTTCAAAAAATAAACCCAACAATATCTTGAGAAATCATCTATGTAAAAAAGGAAATACCTACTAGGGTTGAATGTGGCAACACTCATTGGACCACACACATCTGAATGCACCGGTTGTAGTTTTCTGTTGCCCTTGAAGCTTGATTCACAGGAAAAGAAGACTTGCTCAACTTCCCCAATTGACAGGTTCCACACATACCAGTGAACTCATTTACAAAATTCAGATCATGTACAAGTTCAAGATCCTGTAACTGCTTTAATGAAATGAAATTGGTGTGTTCAAATCTTTTATGCCATAGACAAGTATTGTCTTCAACACTTAGATGTACACTAGTTGTAGTATTTGACCATTCAATGGGAAAATTTCTCCTTTTCATTGTAATAGACAGAACTTTTGTTCTAAATGAATCTCTAATAGTGAATATTCTATTTTCAAATGACAGCTTGTAATCCTTCTCAAACAATTGACCAACACTCAGCGAATTCATGTCAATCTCAGGTATATATAAAACATCTGCGATGTTTCTTAATGAAGGAGTTTGGACAAAAATTGTACCTTTTCCTTTAGCATTTACCAATCTGTCAGCTCCAAGCTTCACTTTGCAAGCAAAGCTTCGATCCAAGTCCTTGAAAATGGTGAGATCAACTGTCATACGGTTTGTGTAGCCACTGTCAACAAGCCAAATTCCAGAAGTGTGAGCAGCTACACACATTTCTTCAACAGCAGCAAACAACTCTTCTTCATGCTCCTCTGCACTCTCAACAACTTGAGCAGGCTGAGCTCTTGCTTGCTTCTTCTGGTTTGAGTGGCATACCTTCTCTATATGGCCAAATTGTTTGCAAGATTTGCTTTGAACATTTGGCCTAAACCAACAGAAATCACCTGAATGATTTGTCTTTTGACAGTGAGGACAAGGAGGAAACTTGTTTTTCTTGAACTTTCCTCTATTATTATGTTCAATATTCTCCTTTCCTTTTCTACTATAAGAAAATTTTTTAGGACCACTTGACTTGAATTTCTAAGCAGCTGCATATGCTCTTTCGCTTAAACTCTCCTTTTCATGAAATGCTTTTTTTTGCTTCACAGCTTATAGTGCATTTGTAAGTTTTGTGACTGTGATCTTCTCCATGTCCAAATTATCTTCCAAAGAGGAAATTTTAGATTTAAACCTCTCTGGAAGTGTTACCATGACCTTCTCCACGATTATCTTCTCTTCAAGTTGTTCCCCCAGCAACCTTATCTCATTGACAGTTGTCATGATTCTGTCAACATAATCTTTGATTTTATCGGACTCCTTTATACGATGCATCTCAAATTCTTTCCTCAGATTGAGTATTTGCATCTTCCTTGTCTTATCACTGCCTTGAAACTCTTGCTTTAATCTTTCCTAAGCATTTTTGGCAGATTCACAAGCCATGATCCTGGTGATAATCACATCATCCATAGCAAAGTGAATGCATGAAAGTGCACGAAATTTCTTGGCAGTTTCTTCAGCATAATGTTTGATTTGGTTTACTGTGGGATTGTTGGGAAGAGGACTCACTTCCTTACCATCCACATAATCCCAAAGATCAAATGATCTCACGTATGTCTTCATCTTCATTGCCCAAATTTGGTAGTTTTGGCCATTAAAGACTGGAGGTGCAGTGTTCGAAGGTGTGGAAGTCATTGGTTAAAATTGTTGAAAAAAGTTGAAGTGAGGTTTTAAGTGTTTTTTGTTGTTTTTGAATCACAAATCCCTTACAAGATCAAGAATGCTCTGATATCATGTAAAGAAATGCAGAGAACAATATAATGGACCCGTAATTCAAAAATGAGAATTAGAACAAGAGTCTATCTCCTTTCATTGCATTCAGAAAATATATAAGGTTCAGATTCACCATACTAAAATTCAAAAATACAATGGTTGTTGAAGTGGACTGAGATACTGTTATTACAACTAACACAAGTAAAGCATACCTAATACAAGATAAGCTAACCAGTCTATTACAACTTAACTCAAACTTTACAACAACCCCAACTCAAGTTACATTCTAACATTTATGTTCCTCTGTGTCCCTTTGAGAAATGCACTTCTAATAGCATGTAGGTGTTTGAGGACATCTGCCATGTCCATTCTTTCTTCGGGCAAATCCCCAGAACAGATGATCCCAATTCCGAAAATTGAAGCATAACACTCGCCTAGTTGAATCCTTGTTGAGGTGGCCTCGGTTGTATCATCATCTTGCAGCAATAAGAGCTTGGGATCTATGATCTGGACCGCTCCATGTGGAAGAGACATTTTAACAAACGCATGTAGTCCCTTAGTCTTGCTGAACATTTCGTCAGTGGGTCTCTTTCCTGTGAACATTTCAAGTAGAAGAATCCCATAGCTGTATATGTCACCTTTTATTGATGGTTCTCCACCCAATCCATATTCTGCAAGTTGAAACATGTTTATGAACTGCAGGTACTATTGAAGTTCTTAGCCCATTAGTTTGAGAATTACCTGGAGCAACATAGCCAATTGTTCCTCTTATTCCAATTGAACTAGAGGCTGAGCCAAAAGGGTTGCTTGTATTTGCTGAAAGAAGCTTTGCGAGGCCAAAATCACCCATATGCGCAGTGAGGTCATTGTCAATGAGAATGTTGCTGGGTTTTAAATCACAGTGAACAATTTGTGTATCGCAGTGATGATGCAGATAATCCAAAGCAGCTGCCACATCTATTGCTATGTTCAGTCTCTGCATAAAGTTCAAGTGTTTTGCTTGTTGGGGGTCATCGTGAGATGGGCTTGAGTGTAACCAAATGTCCAAATTACCGTTTGGCATGAACTCAAATACCAGAGCTTTGAAGTCATTGCCTTTGTTATCAATACTTGAGCAAGAAGTAATAACCTTGATTAGATTCCGATGTCTAATCCGCCTCAGAGCTTCACATTCTGCAATGAAACTTCTGCTGGCTCCTGGTTGGTGAAGCTTCAACACCTTCACAGCAATGACTTGTTCATCTTCAGTGACCCCTTTGTAAACAAAGCCGTATCTTCCCTCACCAATGAAGTTTGCTGGAGAAAATTCACCAGTAGCTCGATGAAGCTGCGAATAAGAGATTTTTGGGATATGGCTTCCCAGTGACGAAGCGGATGATGCTTTTTCCTCTTTGGACCTTCTCCTTCTTAAGTGAATGGCAATAAAACCTGCTAAAAGCAAGGGGATAAAGACAGGAATACTAGCTATGACTGCAGTTACTCTATGAGAAAGATGCGTCCTTTCTTTCTTTTCATTTTGTGGGCAAGGAGGCAACTGGAGTTCCTTAACCCCTCCACAAAGATTTTTGTTTCCAACAATTGAAAAAGCACTCATGTTTGAGAAGACTCCTGTCCTAGGTACCTCGCCCTCAAAACTATTGAAAGAAAGATTGATATACGAAATGAAAGGTAGTTCACCTAAAAACTTTGGAATGTTGCCAGAGAGATTATTACGAGAAAGATCTAGGAAGCAAATACCTCTAAGTTTACTAAAGGATTGAGGAATGATTCCTTGGAAATGGTTTCCATTCATGAACAAGGAATCCAACTCTTGGCAATCACCAAGGGAACTTGGAACCTCTCCAGAGAACTTGTTTTCTGAAAATTCCAAGCCCACAACATTCTTCATTTTGCTCATTTGGGATGGCAATCTTCCTGACAATTTATTCCATCCTACAGACATGCCGATAGTAAGTGAGGGAAGGTTCACGATATTTTCAGGTATGGTTCCGACAAGGTTGTTAAAGGAGAGATCAATAGCTTCAAGGCTTGTGCAATTACCGAAAGAAGTAGGTATACTTCCTTCTAACATATTTCCCCACAATGAAAGAATGCTTAGACGAGTAATGTTGCCAAAAGAGGATGGGATTTTACCAGAGATGTTGTTGCTGTTAAGATAGAGTCTTTCTAACTCAAAAAGTTGTCCTATGGAGTCAGGAATTTCTCCGGAGAGATTGTTGTCGTCTAATTGGACAGACTTCAAGTTGACTAAGTTTCCTATGCCTTGCGGTATGCTTCCATATATCTCGTTATGACCAAGAGCTAAATACAAAAGTGTAGTGGAGAGATTGGCAACTGAATTTGGGAGAACTACTCTAAGCTGGTTTTTAGCTAATACCAGCATTTGTAGGCTAGTACAATTAGACAATGAAGTAAAAAGGTTCAAATTGTTGCCACTATTAACTCCAAGCCTGTTTTTAGATGCTTTAAGTTTCTGCAGCTGTTGGAGATTACCTAAATATGGCATTGGTCCAGTAAAAGAATTATCAGTTAGCTCAAGGATTATAAGTCCCGAAGCATTGATGAGTGATGATGGAAGTGGTCCTGAGAACTGGTTGGCCGCAAAGTAAAGCCCATGGAGGATTGGAAGTGTAAGTCCCAGATCATCGGGAAGCTGTCCATGCAATGAGTTTGAGGAGACACAGAAAAGTGACAAGGAGGATAAGTTGTAAATAGGAGTGGGAATCATACCAGACAGCTTATTTCCGCCAAGGTCCAAGTATCTTAAGTTGGTCAAGCGTCCAAGATCAGGAATATATCCTTGAAGATTGTTTTCCCTCAATGAAAGAACACTGAGCATGGAAAGATTTCCAAAGGAAGGCGGAATTTCTCCTACAAAATGGTTTACATCAAGGTCTAATTTTGTAAGTTTTGACAGATAACTAAGCTCTAATGGAATCTTCCCTTGAAGTTGGTTAAGATAGACGAGAATGGTTTGAAGTTGTGAACAATGAGATAAGTTGGTAGGAATGTGTCCCTGAAAGGAATTATTCATGAGAGAAAGATGACGTAGTCGAGACAGGTGACTGATTTCTTTTGGGATGGAGCCATGGAATTTATTCTCACCCAGTTTAATCACCCTAAGAAATGTAAGGTTCCCTATGTGCGGAGGCAGGACGCCCACCAAATTTAAGGAACTGAGGTCTAGGCCGGCCACTCTTTGGTGCCTACTGCTGCAGCGAATCCCCCTCCATTTGCAGAAATGAACAGAGTCGTTCCAAGAGTCTAGGACTCGAAAGCTGGCGTTAGTGTCATGATGAATGACATTTTTTAAGGCAAGCAAAGCCTGCCTATCCGTATCATTTGTAAATGCAGGCCTAGTGGCTCTGGCGACTGTGAAAACCAGGAAGATAGGAAAGAAAAGAAGTGAGCTCCCAAGTTGGTTAATGAGCATGTCTGTCCAACGACAACCAGGTTTTGAGGTGATGCATTAAGCTTACGAATAAAATATATTTATAAGAGCATTTGATAGGTGAATAAGACTTTCAATCCAAGTCGTAAGTCCGTGTTCTGAAAGTGGGTGAGTAATTTTAATGATGTCGAATCCCGTGTCCGGAGAGGGAAATTCTATGTCTACTTGACACTTCAGTAATAATGATACCAAGAAAATAGATAGTCAAGAAGAAAAATTATGGCATTTTATTGAGTGTCCCTTACGAATTTAGTGGGATGATCGTTTACTTAAGTTCATGTGTAAAGTCATTCTACTTCTGTTCTTACTTTTAATTCAATTAAAATTTTCTTAATTGTATCTTTATTTTCCTAAGGTGTTTAGTTTTCATTGCATTGTGCTTGTAATAGCAACGATTTATTCAGCTTAGGTTTTTTTTTCTCTTCATAAAAACATCAACAAGATGCTAATTATTCATGATAAATATCGGTAAGCCCTAACTTTACTTATATCTTTACCATTAGTTCTTGTTATTGGCGAAAATCAATATAAAAATAAGTTGACATAGATCCAACTACCCACGTGTTTTTTTTCTTTTTAATATCATAACATCTTCTTAACCCTTTCTGTTGTAATTACATTAGATAAACCTCTCATCATGCCAAATCATTTTAGTTTATATACAATCACATATAATTTGATCATTTAGTTTAGATATAATTAAATACAAATTGATATACCTTATCTCAAAGTGTGTATAAATACAATTTACATTATAATGCAAAAGCACATTAGAAATCAACACATTACAATTCAATTGTCAATTTCTTAGCTTTATTCTTCCTTTATGATATTAGAGCCTACTTGAGCTAAGTCTTTTTTTTTTCACTTTTACTACATCTACCATATTATTACAACCATTCTCGACAACAACAACTCTCTCATATGGAGAAATTAGGTCAAACATCATGCATTAATCAATGACAAATTAGTATACTGCTATCTCACTGCAACACTTACCTCTATAGTTGCATCTCTTGCTCTTGATTGTGATACTGCTCAAGTTCTGGACAGCCCTAGAAACTCACTTTCTTCAAAAAGCTATAGCTCAAAGATCCCTTCTTTATCGTTGTCTTCATAACACCTGAAAGAATGATTCCACCATCACTGATTATCTAACGAACATTGTAGCTACAGTTGAAGGTCGAACAACAATTGGATAATCAATCTCATCACGTACCTAGTCCTCTTCACCATCATTGAACTTCCCCCTAAGTATGGATCTTTGTCACTACAATAGAGAATCATGAAAATACCTCCTTCCCTCTCCAAGCTGCGAGTAAAAATGTTGCTTCATGAACAACAACTGTTATCCCTTTATCTGTAAGATCCCACATCGGTTAGAAAGGAGAACAAAGTACGCCTTATAAAGGTATACTTCTTCCCCATGGACATGTTTTTTCATATGCAGGAAGAGTAAAACTGTGAAGGCCTTGGCTTGGTGGGCAACCCAAAGTAGACAATATCTGTGAGCATGTAGTTTGAGCTGTTACAAATAATATTAGAGTTGGTTCCCGACTTGTTGTACCAGTGAGGGCACTAAAGGGGTAGATTGTGAGATCCCACATCGGTTGGAGAAGAGAATGAAATACATCTTATAAGAGTACAGATATCTCTTCCCCATAGACGCGTTTTCCTGGGTGCGAGAAGAGTAAAATCATAAGAGCCTTCGCCTGATAGACAACACAAAATAGACAATATCTGTGGGCGGTGATTTGGGCTGTTACATCATTAAACTCCACCAGACATGGCCTTCACTGCTCAACGTGGAAGTCATCTGTTCACTTAAGACAACGATGACATAAGTGGTTCCTACAACTAGCATAATCCAATTTTAGGTAAACAAGACTAATTTAGGTCTTCTTTTAATCCAAACTAGGTAAGGGCGTTAAATAATATTTTAGGACTTGGCTCAAATCAGACCACCTAGACCCAACTGCCACATCAACCACACCAAACCCACTATCATCAACCCAATCCACACCTCTAATAGCTCAACTCATACGATCTAACTCAATTAAACAATTCAAACTCATATCTCAATTCCACTTTCTGAATCAAATCCAATTCCCAACTTCCAAAATATCAAATTTGTAAAAAGTTTGTTCACAATATCACTATTTATTTTTGCTACATGCAATCTTGAAATAATCTTTCCAGTCCTTCCTCTAGCCCAAAAATGAATTCAACCATCCCTCTCTGCACTACATATTAATCATCCACAAATTTCCTCTACCTATTCCTTCAGCGAAATTACCGAATGGCTTTCAGATATTGGTACTTCTTCCCACATGACACCTAACAACAATATTGTTGACTCCATTCAACCTTATCATGATATTGTTGTTAGTAATGGTACTATTCTCCCCATAACTGTGTTTTACCTAATGTAAAACCCTTAATATCCCGTAATTATAAAAATTGTAAACATGTAGTAATTGACATGTCAATCTCATATGGAATTAGTTAAAACTAAATTAACCTAACTTTGTCTAAGATTGCGAAATATGATTTGAGAGAAAAGTAAAATTTAGAAATTAAACAATCAAAGAAAATTGAGCATTAAACTACTTAACAATTGAGTTGTCATAATAAAACAAAGATGATTAAATACGAAAGTATAGGATTCGTTCTATCATCATTTTACTCCCTTAACCATTTTTTATTCAATTTGGTGGCGATCTTAGATTTCTAAAGGGTTTAATTATTCTCTCTCAAGACCTAATCATTTAACCCTAATTAATAATCCTAATTGATAACAAAATTCCAGTTGTACAATTTCTTAATTAAAAAAAACATCATAATGTTTTCAACTAGTTCTCAAGCAATCTATTAGATAATCTAGTTCTCACACAAGATCTCTCTTCCTGTAATCATCAATTTGATATTTGAGTGATTTATTAGGTCTTTAACTCTTATTAACATCCAAAAGATTGTATTGAAATCAAAAGTGTTTAAGTCACAAAATAAGTCAAGAACAAATCCTAATATCAGACTAAAATATCATCAATGTGTATAACATCTTCCAATCTAGTTCACACATCAATTTTAATGAAAATAACAAAGGGAGGGAAAGAAAAACTTGATTTAGAGCTGAATTTATAGATATGGAAAATGTTGGACAATTGATACTCTTTTTGATCTTCCTTGGATTAATCTCAATTTGGTAAAATAGAGGCTACTCTTTTTAAGTGTTTTATGTCCTTAAATAGTTTTTTAGGCTTTTAGGTTTCTTTCTAAGGTTTACCCACTTAATTTGGTTCTAAAAATAGCCCTAAATTATTAAAATTACAAAAAAGTTGCGTGATGGAAAAACTGAAATTCGCAAGAATTGTTGTTTGTGCTCTCTGTCATGATCGTGACCTACTTCCATACTTCCAATTCTTCTCTTTTCTTCAATTTCCTATTTCCATACCCTCAAACACACGTTAAACACCTTTTGAAACATAAAATTAAGATCCAAATCATGCTCAAAACTACACAAACACTTTGAATATAAACAAACACTAATAATAACATAATTCTAAGCCTATATACACGATAATCATCTAAGAAATAATCAAAAACACACTTAAAAATCTATCAAAACAAAGTATAATTTACACTTATCAACATCCCCATACTTAAAATTTTGCTTGTCCTCGAGTAAAACAAAAATAAAACACAAACTTAAACTTAAACTTAAACTCAAATAATCCAAACAATAACATATACATTCATGCAACTTGCTCTAATGATACAATGGCATCTAACTTGACGAAACCAATTTAACCTCAAATAACAATCATTCAAGTTTTTCCAACATATTAACCTATACAATTTATGGTTAAACACTTTGGATTGAATATACATATTAATCAAGACATTAACATCATATCCATTCACCTAAAGCACTTGTATACATACATTGATAATTAGTAATCAACCAAATTTGAAATTATCACTAAGTATTCCTTCATGAAAATTTTTAATATTTTGTCATGAATTTTAACCCAGTCTTTTGATGCGAAGGCAAACATCTTGTCATGAATTTTCCCCAATTACTCAATTAGGCTATGTTTTATTAATTAACTTGGTTGGAATGTCATTCTAGCTTTTTGATGCAAAGACAAACATTTTTTCATGAATATCCCCGGTTACTTAGCTATATCACATTCTCAACTTGCTACTAACTCTATTCATAACCCAATATTTGTTTCAACAAGCCAGTAGAATAGTTAGTCATTTAATAGACATACACATTTTTTTTCATTTCACATAGCCTACTTCATTTCTTTTAGTCAATCATCCTCATGAAATACTAATAATGATACTAACATATTCAATTGAATTATAATTATAAATGTATGTAACAAGTTTCCTAAGATGAACAAACTGACTTCATATCCTAATTAACATGCATATTTAACCTAAGATACTTAAAACATAAATTTCACAGGCTAATATGTCTTTACAATTTAAAATACTATGTTCAAAGCTAAACTTATTCCATCAAGTTATAGACATAGACATATTCACACAATTCACACATATGCAACATATTTTCACACCATGTCAACCTACTCAAACACTAACAATATGATATGTAGAAATCACTCTCATGATATACCAATGCAAAATCCTCCCTACATTTAGACAACACATTGTCCTCAACGTGAGAAAAACAAAACAACAACAAAAAAAATTACAACAAAATCAAAAGGAAAGACTAAGAGCACAAAACCAGGAGATTGAGCTAGTGACGATGTTGGCGATGGAACATAGAGATACTTTTGGCCATGAAATTCAAGTAATTCTTTCCTTACAAAACAAAAATACTAATAAAATAAATAAAATTTATCATAATTCTTGGGTTGCCTCCAAATTAGCGCTTAGTTAACGTCATTAGTTTGATGTGCTCTTCCTTCATCGCTCAATTTGGGTCAATTATGAGTGGTTTGCTTCCACCCATGTCACTCAGTTTTAATTTAGTAACTTGTAAATAACCTACATATTGTAAGATAATCAAAAAAGAAAAAATTAATCAAATTAAGAAAACTAAGTAAGTTCAATAATGCCCTTTTAATTAACAAACTGTCAACAAAATAGGAAACGATAAAACTCCTTGAATCATCTATCAATTCAACAGCTTGACTTCTTAGAAGGTGAACTGCACTCTTTCTTCCTCAATCACCTTCATCTCCTTTTCTTCTTCTGCTTCATGAACAGAGACGTTTGTATCTTCTTCAACCTTTATCTCTACTGTCATCTATTCGTCACCCTCTTCTTTATCAACTTCTTGAACAAAGACTTATATTCTTTAAACTCAATCTTCGCTGCCATCTATTCTTCTTCCTCTCGCTCCTTTAAAGATTCAACTTCATCAATTGTCCTGAATGAGTTACCTCCTTCAGATTCTTTAATACCTTATTTATGTTTAATTTCACTTGTTCATCTCCAATCTGAAGGATGAGGTTGTCTTCATGGACATCTACTAAAGCTTTTCTGGTGTTTAAAAATGGTATTATGAAGAACTAGCGAACAATTTTGATCCTCTTCAAAGTCTAGTATAATAAAATCCACAGGAATTATAAACTTTTTCACTTTGATTGGCACATCCTCCACCAGGCCTAACGATTTCTTTATCAATTGGTCCACTAATTAAATATGCATAGGTGTTGGTTTCATATCTTTTAGCCCAAATTTCCTAAAAATCGAAAAAACATAAGGTTTATATTTGCACTTAAGTCGCATAAACATTTCAAAATCTCTAAATTGCCAACTACATAGGGTATCGCAAAGCTCCTTTGATCTTTCAAATTTGAGAGCATATGGTTGGTAATTAAAAAGCTATAAATTTCTGTCATGGCTACCGTTTGGTCATCTTCCTAGGTTCGCTTATGAAATAATGTCTTTAAGGAACTTTTACATACTCGGGTTTATGTTTTAACACTTCTATAAAAGACAAGTAAATTTATTATTTCTTTAGCTTTTCCATGAACTTTGCGAATGATACAACCAATTCATTCTTATGAAGTCTTTATAGGAATTGTATTTTTGGTGAGTAAGGTGGAGTAGTAGTATAGGGAGGGTCCTCATTCTTTTCTTCAATCTTTTTCTTTTTCTCTTGGTCTTTTCTCAGCTTGTCTTTCCGCTAGTTCTTCTAGTTCTTTCCCACTCCTAAGCGTGATAGCCTTACATTGCTCCATTGGATTTACTTCCATGTTGCTCAAAAAGTTTTCTACACTTCTTTTACAAAATTCAATGGAAAGCTGACCTATTGAACCTATAGGTTGTGAATAGAAGTGACATAATCTTTTGTTACTTGCTCAAACTTCCCTTCTACCTTAAATTGTACGTGTTCAAATAAGGATGATTACTTTCTCGACCAAATTGTGCTTCATTGAAGTTAAATTGCTTCACGTTGTTGATTTTCACTAGAAAACAATCAGTCGTGATGTGACTCTCTCGTCCACATAGGTTGCATCCTTGTTGAATTGCTTTGAATAGAGAGAAAGAGGCGGTTGTGAAGCTGTTCAATTCCTTGGTAAGGTTATCAATTTTAGCCTACAATGTTGCCATTGAATCTACCACAATCATTCCTTCTAGATCTGGGAAGGTTGATCGTTGTCTACTTCATTCTGAAGTCTAAAGATAACTATTGTTTGTCATCTGTTCAAACAAATTATGTGTTACTTCCATTGGTGGTTGTGAAATTCCTTAATGATAGACATTGAGCCTTGGGCTCATAAAGTCCATAAAGGTCATTTTCTCTCTATAATGTATTTCCTCCTTCATTGTTCTTTCTATCTCTTCTTGCATTTAGTTTTCATATTCTTCATTATTTCCTTGTGATGTCCAAATTGATGTGTATTCTACTTTGCACACAAACTTCCTTCTCTCTCTTTTTTTTAATTTCTTGTGATAGGGTACCACAATCACAAGAAAGAGAAATAATTCCTTAAAACAAAGGAATTCAAAATTTCCTAAATTAATTCCCTGGTAACGGAGTCAAAAACTTGTTGAAAAAGTTTTACCTAATGTAAAACCCTCAATATTCCGCAAGTATATAAATTGTAAACTTATAATAATTGAGGTGTCGATCTCACAAGGAATTAACTAAAACTAAATGAACTTAACTTTATCTAAGGATATGAAATATTATTTGAAAGAAAATAAAAATTAGAAATTAAACAATCAAAAAAATTGAGCACTAAACCACCTAACAATTGAGATGTCATAATAAAACAAGGATGATGAAGTATAAAAGTATAGGATTCCTTCTATCATCATTTTACTCCCTTAACCATTTTTTATTCAATTTGGTGTTAATATTAAATTTCCAAAAGGTTTGATTATTCTCTCTCAGGACCTAATCATTTAACTCCAATTAATAATCCCTAATTGATAACCAAATTCCAGATTCGCAATCTCTCAATTAACAAAAACATCCTAACGTTTCAACTAGTTCTTAAACAATCTATTGGATAATCGAGTTCTCACACAAGATTTCTCTTTGTATGATCATCAATTTGATATTTGCGTGACTTATCAGGCTGTTAACTCTCATTATCCAACCTAATCAAATTATTATCGACTCACTTTCTTTATTTGTTGTTGAAGTATAAGCAAACATAAATATCACAACAGCCAAAACATTTTATTGATATCAAAATTGTTCAAGTCACAAAATAAGTCAAGAACAAAACCTAATAAGAAATTACAACATCATCAATGTGTATAACATCTTTTAATCCAGTTCACAGTTTAAGTTTAATAAAAATAACAAAAGAAAAGAAAGAAAAACTTGAGTTGGAGTTGAATCTGTAGATCTGTAAAATGATGGATAACTGATGCTCCTCTTGATCTTCCTTAGATTAATCTCAATTTGGCAAGATGGAGGGCTACTCTTTTTTTAGTTTTTTATGTTCTTAAATAGTTATTGAGGCTTATAGGGTTCTTTCTAGTATTTACCCACTTAATTTGGTTCCAAAAATAGCCCCAAAATATTAAAATTATAAAAAGAGTCACGTGTTGGAAAAACTAAAAGTTCCTAGAATTGTTATCTACGCTCTCTGTCATGAACGTGACAAGCAAGTAACGATCGTGACCTACTTCCATACTTATAATTCTTTTATTTTCTTTAATTTCCTATTTTCATACACCCAAACACACATCACACACCTCTTGAAACATAAAATTAAGATCCAAATCATACTCAAAATCACACAAACACTTATAATATAAACAAACACAAATAAGAACATAATTCTCAGCCTATATACATGATAATCATCTAAGAAATAAACAAAAGCACACTTAAACATCTATCAAAACATAGTATGATTTACACATATCAATAACCTCAAAAGGTTCCTTATCTTTCCATACAAATCTTTGACCTTTATACATAAATAATATTCTCATTATGCCTAAACTTACTGCCAATTTACTTTTTGTTGCTCAATTTGTTAGAGACAATTCATGATTAATTGAATTTAGTTCCTCCGGTTATGTTGTGAAGGACCTTTCCACCAACATTCCATCTTTTATAGGAAACATCCACAATAATCTTTACCCTCTCAATGTTCCTATCAATTTCACAAATCCTATGACTTTCACTTCTTAATATGCTTCTTCACCCCTCTGGCATCAATGTCTTGGTCATCCATGCAATCAATTTTTTTCAAAATCATTTACTTCTAATCCATTGTCTCGAACCAATCTTCATTGTAATTCATGTCTTCAAAGAAAAAGTTTTCGTCTTCTTTTTTCTACATCCACTAGAGTATGTAATCCACCTTTTCAATTAATTCATGGTGAGATTTGGGGACCATCATCTTTTTCATCACTTTTTGGTTCATGATATTTTATAATTTTTATTGATGATTTTAGTCGTTATACCTGAATTTTTCCTCTAGATCATAAGTCTCAAGAATACAAAATTTTAATTTTTCAAAATCACTACTGAGAACTTTTTCTCAACAAAAATCAAAATGTTTTAATGCGATGGAGCTTTTAAACTCATCAAAGGATTGTTTGCTACTTTTCTCACCATTCATGACATTCCTTTTCATATTTCTTCTCCTTATACTCCACAACAAAATAGTATTATTGAATGTAAAATTTGTCAAATAACTGAAACAAGAATCACTCTTCTTGTTCATAGCTCTCTTCCAAAACGATTATGATATGAAGCCTTTTCCACTTTTGTTTACCTTAGAAATCGTTTACCACATCAACCTCACATTTCAAATCTACTCACAAAATGATGTTCAATTTTACTCTTAGTCTTAATCATCTTCATGTTTTTAGTTGCAACATGTTATCATTTTATTGCTCATATTAGGACTGAAACTCATACCCAAATCGATTCCATTGTATCCATATGCTACGCCTCCAATTATAAAGGATACAAATATTTTGATCCCCCCACAAATAAAATATATATTTCTCTGCATGTTAGATTTCTTAAAACTAAATTTCCTAATCTCAAACCTAACTCCTCTTCCACTTCTACCACTTCTCTATCTTTACCATTACAATTTCATTTATCATTTGCTCCTCCATCATCTCCTAGTTCTTCCTTCTCACCAGTTTCGACTGCTTCTGCCTCTTGTACCCTCTTCCCTACCTATTTCACTTATTCCTCAACTATCATCCTCATCTTCTCATCTAGTGGTCACTCTCACTTAGGACCATACTCGACCTTTAAAATCTTTTCCTAACTATATTACTTACAACACCATCATTCCTATGCCTCTTGATCCAGACCCTACTTAATTCACTCATGTAAAAAAAAATCCTTAGTGGCAATAAGCCATGCTTGATGACTTCAAAGCTCTCCATCACAACAATACTTGGTCACTTATTCCCTCCTCTAGGTGCAAATATTGTCGATTGTAAGTGGGTATTCCATACAAAGCTTAATCCTGATGGTTTCCTAGATTGCTATAAAGCAATCCTAGTTGCTAAAGGCTATGATCAATCACTTGTTTTTGATTATACTGACACATTTAGTCCAGTTGTCAAACCAACCACCATTCGCCCCATTCTTACACTTACCTTAGCTAAAAAATGGTCCATTTGTCAGCTTGATTTTAACATTGCTTATCTCCATGACAACTTACAAGAACCTATTTTTATGCAAAAAAACTACCTAGTTTTACTAATCCTGATCATCCTTATTTTATGTGTCATCTACACAAAGCTCTTTAGGGTCTTAAGCATGCTCTTAGAGTTTGGTTTCACCATTTAAGTTATGAACTTGCTAACCTTTGGTTCACTTCATCTAAAGATGATGCCCCTCTATTTACTCACTCCACATTAACTCACACTACCTTTCTTCTTGTTTATATGGATGATGTCTTAGTGACTGGTTCTTCACAATAATTCATTCAAATCATCATTGATGTTCTTCACTCTGCTTTTACCATTAAATATTTATGTCCTCTCCACTACTTTCTTAGCATCAAAGCCACATTTACACCTACCTAAATTTTTCTCACAGAGTATAAATACACTCGTGATCTTCTTCATCGACATATCTTTACTTTTCCGAACTTGTCTTTCCCCTCATTACCCCCTCTCTACGACTTTCCAAAATTATGATCTTCCTCTTTCTAATCCAACTGAATATTGTAGTATTGTTGTAGCAGTTTAATACCTTTGTATAACTAGTCCAGATATCCAATTTGTTGTTAACAAAGTTTCACAGGCCTTACATTGTCCTAGTAATGTTCACTGGACAACAGTTAAGTGCATTCTTCAGTATCTTCACTCTACACGTCCTATGGTCTTCACTTAACCAAACAATTTACCTTAGCCATAACTACTTACTTTGTTACTAACTGGGCTAAGTGTCCTAACAATTGTTGATCTACATTTGGTTATTGCATTTTCTTTGGCTCCCCTTTATTTTTTTGGAGTTACAAGAAACAACCTACTATGTGCAAATCTAGCACTGAAGCAGATACAAGAGCATTGCTCTACTTATCATTAAACTATGTTAGCTTAATTCTCTACTTGGTGAACTTGGATTCTCTAATACTAAACCACTTTTATACTATAACATAGGTGTTACTTTTCTTGCTGCATATCCCTTCTCTTATGCTCATACCAAATATATTGAAATTGATATACATTTTGTTCATGATTTGGTTGTGAAGAAATTTTTGTTCATAATTCATATATCGGCTTCTCACCAACTTGATGACATTCTTACAAAACCATTAGGCTTTACTCCCTTTTTGCTTAACGTTCTTCCAAATGTTAGCTTATGTTGGATTGATAACAGAACACCTTTCTAATCCTTTATGTTGTAATTATATTAGATAAACTTCTCATTGTGCCAAATCATTTTAGTTTAGATGGAATCACATATAATATGATCATTTACTTTAGATATAATCAAATACAAATTAATACATCTTATCTCAAACTGTGTATAAATACACTGTACATTGTCACATAAAAACACATCAAAAATCAATACATTACATTTCAGTTTTTAATTTGTTAGCTTTATTCTTCCTTTCAAATAGGTTGAGCATGGAAAGGTTTCCAAAAGAAGGCAAAATTTCTCCTACAAAATCCAAGATGTATTTTGTAAGTTTTGACAAATAACTAAGCTTTAATGGAATCTTCCCTTAAAGTTAGTTAAAATATAGGAGAATGGTTTTAAGTTGTAAACAATGAGATAAATTGGTAGGAATGTGTTGAGATATCACGATACAAGTAGATCGTGCTAATCATGCAATATGGGAAACGAGGGATAAACCTTTTTCTTCAATTTGTTGCTTGTGATTCAATCAATCTAGTTGTTTAGTGGCTCATGTTACCCATTAGGCGTTAGTGGAGTACCTTCAATATTTAGAATTCCTTGTAGTTAGGACTACGGTGGTTGCTGCAGACTTTGTATTTAAACATTTCAAATGTAAATATTAGGGGGTTTTTAGTGTCAACCTAAGTTACTGGTTTATTCTCACCAAAAGTATAATTTTTGCATATTTGTTTCTGCATATTTGCTTTTCTATTTTCGTTTGTTCTAGCAGGTTTTTACTGGGACCTATCAATTGGTATCAGAGCCATGTCGATGAACAAAGAACGGATCGAGAATCTTGAAGCAATTCTAGGCAATTTATAAGATGGAATGAGCCGAATGGAGCAAGGTTTTGCCCATAAGCTTCGTTCAATGGAAGAAGCGATTACTCGGTTATCTGATGTAGTCCTTTCTCAAAGGGAAGGATTTGCTAACAATTCTCGTAGTCATCCCACAAATACCCAAGAAGGAATCAAAGGGGTTGTAGAGGACGGACGCCATATGTTTGCTTCTAAACTTGCAAGGTTTGAATTCCTGAGATTTGCCGGCGGCAACCCCACTGAATAGTTTAGTCGCGTGGAGCAATTTTTTTAATATCAATAAACTCTGAACTTGCAAAAAGTTCCTTTAGCCTCCTTCCATCTTGAAAGTGAGGCAAACCAATGGTGGCAATGGCTTCGCAAGACATACATCAACGAGGGGCAAAAGGTGACATGGGAAATTTTTCAGTCAAAACTTTGGACCAAGTTCGGGCCAACAGAATGTGAAGATTTCGACGAGGCACTTTCTAAAATCCAACAAATAGGAACATTGCGAGATTATCAAAGAGAATTTGAACGATTGGGCAACCAAGTTCAGGGATGGACTAGTAGAAACATTCATGGGAGGGTTGAGACCTGAAATTGCAGATGGCATACGTATGTTCAAGCCTAAAACATTGAAGGAGGCCATAAGTTTGGCACGAATGAGAGACGAGCAATTAATTAGGAAACAAAAGTTTGTTCAACCTCCACGACGTATACTTACAGCAAAACAATTGTCATAGGAAGAAATACAGAAGAGGCGTGTACAAGGGCTTTGCTTCCATTGTAATGAAAATTTACATCTAGACACGAGTGCAAGGGTCATCAATTGCTCTTGTTGGAAGGAGACAATGCAAACAGTGAGGAGGATCTCGTTGAAAAGCATGAAAGTTGAGCTACAATTAACTTCAACCTTGAGGACAAGGTTGCAGTGAAAGGGGAGGGCAATGTTGAGATATCACGATATAAGTAGATCGTGTAAATCATGCAATATGGAAACGTGGGATAAACCTTTTTCTTCAATTTATTGCTTGTGATTCGGTCAATATAGTTGTTTAGCGGGTCATGTTACCCATTAGGCGTTAGTGGAATACCTTTAGTATTTAGAATTTCTTGTACTTAGGACTAAGGTGGTTGCTCCAGACTTTGTATTTAAAGGTTTCAAGTGTCAATGTTAGGGGGGATTTTTAGTGTCAACTTAGAATTTTTGCATATTTATTTCTGCATATTTGCTTTTTTCTTTTCATTTGTTCTAGCAGGGTTTGACTGGGACCTACGAGAATGTGTCCCGAAAGGAATTACTCATGAGGGAAAGATGACGTAGTTGAGACAGGTGACTGATTTCTCGAGGGATCGAGCCATGGAATTTATTCTCATCCAGTTTCATCACCCTGAGAAATGTAAGGTTCCCTATGTGCGGAGGCAGGACGCCAACCAAATTGAGGGAACTGAGGTCTATGGTGGTCACTCATTGGTGCCTACTGCTGCAGCTAATCCCTCCCCATTTGCAGAAATGAACAGAGTCGTTCCAAGAGTACATGACCTGAAAGCTGGCGCTAGTCTCATGATGAATGACATCTTTTAAGGCAAGCAAAGTCTGCCTATCCGTATCACTTGTAAATGCAGGTCTAGTGGCTGGGACGACTTTGAAAACCAGGAAGAAAGAAAAGAAAAGAATTGAGCTCAACTCGTTGGAGAATGAGCATGTCTGTCCAATGACAACCAGGTTTTGAGGTGATGCATTAAGCTTATTAATAGAATATATTTATAAGAGCATTTGATACGTGAATAAGACTTTGAATCCAAGTCGTAAGTCCGTGTTCCAACTGACTTTAGGAATTTTTATTCACTCTGGTGGTCACCGAGAAAGGGACCACTCAACACTTTCCTAACTTCTGAACCCTCCGAGCTTCGCAGCCTAAATTTACTTCTTCATAACAATTCCACGTCAAGATTTTCATGATGTCGAATCTCGTCTCCTGAGAGGGAAATTCTACGTCTACTTGGCACTTGAACAATAATGATACTGAGAAAATAGATAGTCAAAAAGAAAAATTATGGCATTTCATTGAATGTCCCATACGAATGTAGTGCGATGATCGTTTACTTCAGTTCATGTGTCATTCTATTTCTATCCTTATTTTTAATTCAATTAAAAGTTCTCTTAATTGTATCTTTATTTTCCTAAGGTTTTTAGTTTTCATTTCATACAGTAATAAGTTTCATTGTGACAATGATTTATTCAGCTTAGTCTTCGTAAAAAACATTAACAAGATGTTAATTGTTAATGATAAATATCGGTAAGCCCGAACTTCACTTATTTCTTTACCATTAGTTCTTGTTATCGGTGAAAATCAATATAAAAATATATTGACATACATCCAACCACCCACATTTGCCTTTTTTTTCTTTTTAATAACACATCTTCCTACTCCTTCCTGGTCTAATTACATTAGATAAATCTCTTATTGTGTCAAATCATTTTAGTTTAGATAGAATCACATATAATCTGATCATTTAGTTTAGATATAATTAAATACGAATTAATTCATCATATCTCAAACAGTGTATAAATACTATGTACGTTATAATGTCAAAATACATTAAAAATCAACACATTACACTTCAGTTTTTAATTTCTCAATTTTATTCTTCCTGTCAAGGCCTGCCTTAGCCAAAATCTCAATTTTTTTTCACCTGTACTACATCTACCATACATAAACACAACTTTACTGTATCACTATACACAAAACAACACAATACAGTTTGCAAACACCTCACTACCGATTACCAACATCATTAATTTTAGGACAATCAATCTCAACAACAACAACTCTCTCATATGGAGAAATCAGGTCAAAGCAATACTACTTACTTACGACTTAATCAGGTATATCGACAGATCTATCACTCACCATCCAAACGTCATGTATCAAACGATGACACTTCATCCCCTTCAGCAAAATTTTTGGAATGACAAAAACAAGACAATTTAGTATACTACTATCCATCGCAACACTTACCTCTACAGTTGCATCTCTTGCTCTTGGTTGAGTCTGAACAGTCCTAAAAACTCACTTTCTTAAACAAACTATATCTCAAAGATCCCTTCTTCGTCAGTGTCTTCACACTACCCGAAAGGGCGATTTCACCATCACTGATTGTCTCACAAACATTGCAACTACAGCGGAAGTTCTGGCAATAATAGGAGACTCAATCTCGTCATTATACCTAGTCCTCTTCACCATCATCGAACTTTCCCTTAAATATGAATCTTTCGTCACTACAATAGAGAATAGTGAAACGTCTCCTTCCTTCTCCAAGTTGTGAGCAAAAATGTTGTTTCACCAACAGTGACTATTGTCCCTCCATCAGACTCCACCTAACATGCCCTTCAGTACTACTCAACGTGGATGTCGTCTGTTCATTCAAGGCAGCGACGATAGAACTGTTGAAGACGTGGAGCCTAAGTACGAAGAACGTGGGATGTGGGCTCAATTATTTACACTCTTTACGTTTTTTTTACGGTCTCCTAGTTGAGTGGGACTTCTTGTTAAGCAAGAATTATTATTATATAGCAACACAAAAACAAAGTGTG
>JANVCQ010000005.1:12360761-12377121 GCA_025531925.1 Erythroxylum plowmanianum
TCCGATGATACTGATTTGTGATTGAGAATTATGGAAGTGTTATAGGTATAGAAATGTGTTTGATTGTGTTTGGATTCCGGACGGGAGGTCCGATGGTATTGAGATATTGCATGATTAAGAAGAATCGAATAAATTGAGTGTTTGTTTATGGATGAATTTCCAAAAAAGGGAAATTGTTTTGATTTGTATGAAAGATGAATAAAATGAATAAGAAAGAAAAAAAATTTACACCGGTTTTGATCGATTTCGGATTAGTTTAGTCTAAGGTTTTCAACGTAACCCTTTTCTTTTGTCTAAAAAGTTTAAGTTCTCGGATGTCGGAAATTTGAGTGATCAGTTCGATTGAACCATTTGTATGCTTTGATTTTGAGCCATTCATTTCCGCTTTCGATTTCATTTTCGCATTTTTTGTTTTTCGTCTTTTGATCCGATTCATCTTTTGGTTTCATTTGTGATCCGCTTTGTTCGTTTTTCGTTTTGCTTTATGATTCGAATTTCTTCGCTTTGATGTTCGTTTCCGTATTCTGCTTTTCAAGTTGGGGTCCGGTTCCGAAATCGGGTCCCAATATTAAAAGCTAAGATACATCATAAAATTGGTGCTAGATTTGATCTATTACTAGTTTTGGACTCATCATTAAAGTTATAAAGGATAGAAGTAGATCAAGAATGGCACTAATTATAAAAAATGTCAGGCGTTGTTGTTCAAATGGGGAAAGATAAGTATGTGTGATTTTTCAAGTTTAAACTATCTAAGACTTTACTTTTATTACACTATCTACAAATATTATATTATAAGACTTATAAAGGGCATTGATGGGTTTAATTTGGAATTGAAGACAGAGTGTAGGAAAGAAAAACAGAAAGACTGAGAGATTAAGGAAAGAATTCAGAGAGATATATTTTCTGATAATGTTTTATGATCCACTTTATTGACAATACAGCTATCAATATATAGCCTTTTAGTTACAGAGGAATTACGAAACTAACTAACTTAGAAATAAAGAAACCTAGACCAATTGAACTACTTTGGTTGAGTCCGAGCCTAATACTACGAAAACAGCAAATTACTTCCTAAACTACTTCCACAACAAGTGGGATGTCCAGCATTACCCAACTATCCAATTGATACCACTTCCACGTCTACATACCTCCTAACCACTTGTGTGTTCATGGGACATATCAACTCCTCCCCCCTTCGCTTGGTCCTTGTCCTCAAGGATAAACTCAGGATACACCCTCAACAACCATCGTGCAACTTCCCATGTTGCGTCCTCCGGCGGTGCTCCCCTCCATTTAACGAATATTTCTTCTTTGGGTTTGTAGTGGACTTTTTGCTTCCCCATCGGCTCAGGACCTTTGTGGCAATACAGGATGTTCCTCACTAGAAGGAGGCAAGTAAGAGGAAGTAACTGGAATATCACCAACACAAGGTTTTAGCTTACTTACATGGAAGAATTTGCAGATTCTGGACATAGTAACTCCAATTGATAAGCAACGGCTCCAACCCGTCCAATAATTTTGAAAGGATCAAAGAAACGTGGAGACAGCTTGAGCGAAGCCCGGAAAGTCATCGAAATCTAGCGGTAAGGTTGAAGCTTAAGAAAGACTTGGTTCCCCCACTACAAATTCTATATCTCAGCGATGACGATCAACTAGGCTTTTCATTCTGTCTCGACCTTGAAGGAGCTGAAGTCTGAGGTCTTTCAAGATGGAATCTCATTCCCGTAGCTGTGCATCCACGTCAGCTACTTTCGAAGTACCAAGGACATACCTTAAAAGAGATGGTGGTGGGGTTCCATAAATTGCTTCAAATGGAGTTATTTGAGTGGAAGAATGAAGAGCGATGTTGTATCTATATTCGGTCTAGGCCAACCAATCTTTCCATTGCTTGGGTCAATCACTAGTGAAGCACATCGAATATTGCTCCAAGGTCTAATAAACAACTTACATCTGTCCATCCATCTGTGGGTGATAGCTAGTGCTCATATTCAACCATGTTCCTTGCAACTCAAACAAAGTTTTCCAGAAATTACCAATGAAAACCTTATCACGGCTGCTTATAATACTTGCTGGCATTCCATGCAGACACATAATATTCTCCATAAAAGTTGCAGCAACCTATGGGGCATTGACAAGTGGCGACAAGGCCACAAAATGGGCATAGTTTGACAAATGATCTACCACAACCATTATTGTATGACAGCCTCCAGAAAGAGGTGGTCCTTCAATGAAGTCCATGGATAAGTCAGTCCAAATCCTAGTCAGTATTGGGAGAGGTTGTAGAAGTCTGGCTGGCATCAACATTTCTGTTTTGTTCCTCTAACATATTTCGTATTGTCGGATATAGTCCCTTACTATCCGACGTATTTCAACCCAGTAGAAATCTAGTTTCACCTGACTGAGGGTTTTCTGGAAGCCAAAATACCCCCCGAAGCAATGTTGTGCATCTCAGAAATAATGACAAGAATCAAAGTAGATTGAGAGCTAAAGATTGCCTTTTCTTCTAGGAACCACACTCCATCCCATGATTATGCCTGCGGATTTATTTTAAATTGTTCATGGTAGTAATCCGCAACACATTCATTTTCCAACTACGTCCACCAGTCTGATTTTAGTCGCGAGACCGCAATGAATTGTATCTCAACTTTATGAGATAGAGAATCAGCTACCTTATTGGTGGATCCTTGCTTGTATTCTAGCTAGTAATCATACCCTAGGAGTTTAGGCAACCAACGGACTTGGGCTAGAGTTGTGATCCATTGTTCCAGCAAATATTTTAAACTCTTCTTATCGGTTCTCACGATGAAAGTTTGGCCCAGGAGATATGGATGCCATTTACGAACCAATTTAACTATGGCCAGTATCCGTACCTTTGAGAGACTCACTAAAGAAGGCTATTGGTCTCCTTTCATACATTAGGACTGCCCCTATCCCGATCCCACTGGCTTCACAGTCCACCACAAAAGTTTGATTGAAGTCAAGTAATCATAGTATAGGAGCTCGAGTGAGGGCCTCTTTGAGATGTTTGAACATGTTGGCAATCTCCATTGTCCATTTAAATCCCTCCTTGCCAAACAATCGGTTTAATGGTGCTGTGATCACTCCGTAGTGCTGGATAAATTTTCTATAATACCCTGCTAAGCCTAGAAATCCTCTTACCTCTCTTGCAATTTTGGGCTCGAGTCATTCACAAATCACTTAAATTTTGGCACCATCAAGTTCGATTCTATTACTCAAAAGAATGTGCCCCAAGTATTCCACACGCTGCACACCGAATACGCATTTCTTTTGATTTGCATAAAGTTGATGTTGTGTCAGGAGGTCCAACATAATTTGGAGATGTTGCAGATGCTCCTTCCATGTCTTGGAAAAAACCAAAATATCGCTGAAAAATACAAGGATGAATTTGCAAAGATATGGACAAAAGATGTCATTCCTTATACTTTTAAAGGTTGACGGTGATTAGTAAGGCCAAACGGCATCACTACGAATTCGTAGTGGCAATCGTGTGTCCTGAACGCAGTTTTTGAAATATCAGGTCCATAAACGCACATTTGATGGTAGCTAGCTTTAAGATCGGACTTTGAGTAACATCGAGCTCCAAAAAGCTCCTCTATGAGTTCATCAATCACCATAATAGGAAACTTATCATTGATAGTGCTTAAATTTAAAGCCTCGTAATCGATACAGAATCTCCACTCCCTACTAGCTTTTCGCACCAAAAGTACTTGTGAAGAGAATGGGCTAGTATTGGGTCGTATAAGACCCGTAAAGAGTAGTTCCTGCACCTATTTCTCAATCTCAAATTTTTTATAATACGGGTACCGGTATGGCCGCACATTGACCGCTGAGGTGTTAGGAATTAGTGGGATTCTGTGATCTTGAGATCGTACTGGTGGTAGTTGTGAGGGAGATTTGAAAACTCCAAAATATCATTATCGAACTTGTGGACCCACTTCAGATTCGGTGGATGATTTTTCTATAGTAAACAACTGAATAAAGAATCCTTCTCCTAGGGAATTACTTGTGAGGATTTTATTTGTTTCTTTATCAGATATTACTTCTATTACTTGCTGTTTAATTCCTTTAAAAGTGTAACAGGTTCCATGCTAGTTGAAAGCCATAGTTAGATTGGCATAATCAGTTTCAGTAGGCCCTAGGGTTGATAGCCACTACATTACCAAAACCACGGGGTAGGCCGACTTGGGTAGCACAAAGAAATCGGTGTGGATCACACATTCCTGCACGATGAGCCTAATGTTGCGACACATTCCCAAGAATTCAATCTAAGTATTGTTGGCGATTTTGATTTTGAATCTCTTCCCTATTTCCATGGTAAGCCTAAATTTATTTGTTATTTTCTTATCAATAAAATTATGAGAACTACCTCTTTTTATGAGCACCATGACTTCAGTATCTCCTATTTTGCAGATCACACACAATGTCTGATGATGTTGTATTCTGGTGATTGCGTGATAAGATATTTCTGGCATCTCCTTTCCTTCCTCAGTCTCTTCCAAATCCTCATGGTCACCTGCACTTTCTTCAATTCCTCCGATCATAAACAATTGTGGTCGGACACATCGGTGATCAGGAGAAAATTTTTTATCACAGTAAAATCAAAGCCTTTTCTCACGTCATTTTTGAGCCTCTTGAGCAGACAACCTTCGAAATTTTGATATTTCATTGTTTTGGTTTAGTACTGGACCCAAAACCCCTAGGCCTCCTAAATTGGTGGGTTTAGAATTTGTATTCTTCACGTTCTTTGGAGGAAAATTTTGTCTTCGTGATTATTGGTTCCTCCCTTCGATCGGTGGGAATTCATGGTTTGTTCATTCTTACGTCAGTCCGAAGCTTATCCTTCAACCCTCTAATGAAGCTATTGACCAAGAAACTCTCAGGTAATCCATCCACCCTGTTGGATAATTTTTCAAATTCTTCTTGATATGTTTCCACAGAACTTTTTGTGTCAACCGTTTTAATGCTTCTACAGGGTCCTCATAATTTGTAGGACCAAATCTCAACAAAAGTGCATGGTTGAACTCGGTCTAAGACAAAGTTACTCTGAACTGATTATACCATCCATACCACTGTAACACTAATCCATCTAAGTGGAATGAGGCAATTGGCAATTTCTCCTCCTCTGGAACACCATGATATCAAAAATATTGATCAGACCGACATAGCCACCCTTGAGGATTCTCACCTTCAAATATGGGAAACAGCAGCTTGGGTCGGTGTCTTAGTAAGCCTGCTCTGCGAGACTTGGAATCATCTAAACCGGTTTGAGAGCTCCTTGCTCTAAAGAATGGGTTTCCCCTAGTGTTATGCCGTGTTAGAGTCACAGCAGCTCAGAATGCTTAAAACTCGTTGGTGAGGTTTTGAACCATCATGCTTAATTGATCATAGTTGTCATTTACTCATGTTCTCAGTTGATCATAATTGTTGCTGACTTGACTCAAGACAGCTTCTTGTTTAGAAAGGAGATCAATAACTTCGCTCCGTATATCATTAGTTACTTTTGGCAGGTCTCCATTTTTATTGATGAAATCGACTCTAATACCAATTGATGGGTTTAATTTGGGATTGAAGATAGAGTTTAGGAAAGAAAAACATAAAGATAGAGAGATTAAGGAAAGAATTCAGAGAGAGATATATTTTCTGATAATGTTTTATGATCCTCTTTATTAATAATACAACTATCAATATATAGTCTTTTATTTATAGAGGAATTACGAAACTAACTAACTTAGAAATAAATAAACCTAGACCAGTTGAACTTCTTTGGTTAAGTCCAAGCCTAATACTATGGAAACAACAAATTACTTCCTAAACTACTTCCACAACAAATGGGATTATTGAATGGACCTATTTCAATGTTACCCAATTACCCAACTGATACCACTTCCACGTCTGTATACCTCCTAGCCACTTGTGTGTGCATTGGACATATAAGGGATTATAGCCAGTTGTAGCTATCTTTAATTAGTGTTTTTCATAGTTGTTTTCTTTCTTTTTATTGGAAGAAGATTGGGAGCAAGAATTGAAGAAGTCGGTGACATCTTATATTTCTTTTTATTTTACTATGTTTTTCTATATTAAGATTGATGTGTTTTGTGTTGTTTTTATTATTTTTAATGGATAATAACATTTGTAAGGATTTATTCAATTATTTATACATGTTTGATTATTTTATTAGTTGAACTTTTTTCTTTGATCTTAATATTGGATTTGTGATTGTCCACCATAAATTCAATTTTAGAAATTGTATAAACGACTGACATGTGAAGTATGATTTGCATACTACGATCATTGTTATTCACACCTAGATAATCAATTATATACGATACTTGAAATTTCATATAAGTGAACCTCCAAACATTAACATTTGTTGAATATATTTTTTCATTATTTATTTATTTTATTTTTTAGTTATTTATTTTCATTATCTTTAATCATCTCTCTATTTTTATTTAGGTAGTTTTATTAACTAAATTTAATATAATTAGTAGCTAGTTATTTATTGGGTGATACTTTGAAATATCACCATTGGACAGTGAAGATTGGGAAGGTATGAATATTTCAAAACATTACGTTAGTTACCTTGAAACTTAAAGTGGAATATTACTTAGTTACTTAGAGGGTAGTACAAGAAGTTTACTGAGTCTCAACTAGCTAGGAAATCTTGACTACTATAACAGTTGAGATTGGTGTCATTACGCTATCCTGCCCCTCCCTAGTAAATTAGCTGAAATCTATGAGAAAATAATCTTGTTGGAGAGTCTAGCATTCTAATTGTAAGAGTTTTTATGTAGACTTTTTGAGTGAAGACGAGCATAGTTGATGTATATAAGTTGAAGCGTAACCGAGACCCATAATCATAATTCTCAAATGCATTATGCTTTTATAGGTTTGAGTTATACCTTCCTCTTACAACATGTCAAGCAAGTAGGAAATATTCTCACATGATCTATGCATATAGGAAATTTCTACAACTTATATACAAGGATATAGGCATGTTATTGAAGGAAATGTGAAGTTCTGCTTAGTGATTATTAGAAACTAAGTTAAATAGTATCACCAGTTGTATTTCTATTACAAATGGTCATGAACAACAAACTTAGGAATAACTACTTCCAACTCACTAGTTATAGTTGAAGTTTATAATAGAAAGATGGTTGACAGATATTACTACCATAGTAAATTTGATAGAGTTTTCGTAAGAGTAGCATAAACACACCAAGATGAAAATGGGAAATATTAATTCAAATGATGGGATATGAATTTTAGGTTGAAATATGCCACCAAAGAAAAAACAAGATATAATGCGACCAAGGTTCAGACCACAATTTGGAACCAGTTACTGTTCAAGTGGAGCATCACATTTTGTAGCTGCAACCAAATCAGATGTTGTACCTCTAGTTACTACTATACTTGCAGATACGACATCACCTTCCGTACCTGCTACTACACCACCCACTATCCCTATATTGACAGAGATATCAGGGACAAACGATGTAGATGAAGGAGGTGATCTTTAGCCTAGAGTTGAGGGAGTTGAGGGAAGAACTTACATCACAATTGTCAACGAACTATAAGTGAAAATGCATGAAACACCATATATTTATGATTAAGTTATAGGTTTAAATTTAAAAAAATGGTATAAAATTAAATGTTTTAATATTTGGTTAATTTCGTCTGGACTATGCTCAAGAAACATGATATCCAAATTCAAGGAGAAAATTGATGTTGAGGATTATATATGAAAGAATATCTCTCAGGCAACAAAGGAATTTTACTATAAGGAGTTTGAGGTTAAAAAAATTATTTTTTAGTTTTTAAATTGATTTTTATACATTTATTAGATAAATATTATTACATTATAAATACTTATTGTATGTTTTTCCTTTTATTTCAGAACGATTTTTTTGGGATTCTGAATTTGACACGGTCATTTATAAAGTATGGGAGAGACGAGCATGTACACGTTATCGAGACTTTGTCGGTGCGATACATTTTGTAGTTTACTAATAACATTTTTATTCTGATGCAGGAAAAGTCTATGGGCACGAAGCCTACACTCCGTCAACTCCTTTTGCACACTCACATTAAAAAACATGACGATGTGACCTTCGTCAACACCCGATGTAGAAAACTAAATGTATGTGAAATTTATGCTTTAATATTCATGCTTAATAATTATCATTTACTAATATAAATATTGCCTTATGATAGGATCAAATACAAGAAAGTATTCAACGACAGTTTCAACAGTTTGAAGATGTTGATGAGACTCAAATCTATCTCTATGTAGTGGGTGGTAGGGACTGTTGTGGAAAGATATTCCACTTAGGTTTATTTGCGAACACATGTTATTCGCAATCCTCCACGTCCACTACAGCAACATCTAGTAGGCAGTTGACAAGCAATGAAGTTAATGAGCTTTGAAGCACAGTGCAGACATTGGCAACTTAGTTACAACAGTCGATGGAGTATCTCCGTAATGAGATGGATGAGTTGAAGGGGAGGCATAACACCTCATCGCAGCAATTAGAGCATCCGCGGTCACCAAATGAACAGCGTACTTGTAGTCATTTTGTATGAATTACAAATGCTTATTATGTACAAAATAATTTTTTATTATCAATTTTATATTATATCATCAATCAACTTTCTGTTTTAACAAATTAAATGTTGAAACAAATCAAAATATTATCAACAGATAACTCATAACTGTTTAAATTATTCATCAATCATAACATCATCAAATAAAACTTAATGCTGGAAAATTTTAAAAAATAATTTTTAGTAAATTTATTGATGGAAAAACAAAGATTTTTGGTAAAATCTATCGATTTATCGACGGAAAACAAATAATTGTCAGTAATGACAATATGAATTTACCGACGGAATAATTAAATTCATCGGTAATTCGTCCGACGGACAAATCTTTTCTGTTGGTAAATTTACCAACCAAAGACAACACAAAATAACCGTCAGTATATTCACCGACGGTACACAAAATTTTCGTCGGTAAATTTGCGACGGACATTATCGCAAATTATTATCTACGACCGTATTTTCGACGCCTTGATTCGTTGGTAAATTTCGTTGCTAACTTAGCTTTCTGACAGACATTTCGTCAGTAATTTCTGTCACTTAAGAAAAATCTTGCATGAGAAGATGTGTTATCTTCGTGATACGAAAGATATAACGCATAAACATAGGAGAAGACACCAAGCATGAAACTATAAACAAGTCATGCCAACCACTAATATAGCAGACGATTAGGGTTGTCGTGCGAAGGAGAAGATTCCAAGCTTCAGATGACTAAAGATATCTCTCGCATGAAGGAGAAGACGCCAAGCTTCAGATTAGGGTCTCTTAGAAATTTGATTAGGGTTATTAATAGATGGCGAGGGAATAGGAACAATAAGGGATTTGGGTTCTTTAGATATTTTCTAAATTTTGGGGCCATTTCAGTTAATTAAATTAAATTAATTTATTTTAGTAAGAATTTAAAATAAAATAAAAATTAACTTAAATAATTTGTGGTTCTCTCATGATACATGACGTCTGAAGTCTAAGTGTTTGATTAAAAATATATAATATGTGTTATGTAATAGACATAAACTTATCTTTTTTAATTTCAACCTATTCAAGTTTATTTTAAACGGTTTATAAATATTACATTATATATTGTATTTTAATGAAAAAGTTAAAATCTAATTTATATTTTTATCCAAAAAATAATTATTTTTCTTATCTAACAATTTATAGTTTTTTATTTATATGAAAATTGGGACCATAGCTTGAATTCTTATGGGATGGTTCATTTTTTAATGAATCTAAACCTAATATATCAACATCAGTGACAATGAGTAGTTATAAAGTCTTTGGAGTAGTTAACAGTGATTTGGTCCTTTTTGTTAATTACGGTAACATTTTTCATTCTAAAATAATAAGCATGTTGTTAAGAGTTTGTTTGGTGATATTGAATATTAAGTACATTTCATTAAAAGAAACTTTAATTTCTTGAAACCAAAATTGGTTTATTTTCATTGCAATCGTTGGTTAGCTGCAAGGTTTTGAAATTCGGACCGGACGTTGAATCGGAGACCTTACTGGTCACCTGTTCGAATACTGTTCGAACCGGTGTGACGTCATAATTACACAATAATTATATTTAATTATATATGATATTAGTAATATTAAAAAACAATAGAAAAATATACCAAATAATATAAATAAATATAAATAATCAGTTGGATCCTTTGGGTTCTGTACTTTTGTTAGATTTTTGAAAAAAAAAAGGTGGGTTTTACTTTTAAAAAAATCAAAAACGCATCAACTTTTTAGAAAGAAAAAAAGTAAAAAAATTTATTAAATTAGTGGTCAATCGATTCGATCAGTCCCGATTTAATTGATTAATTGACCGATTCATACTGATTTAATTAGGAACTGATTTTTGAGGATCATTCAAACCGAAGAGCTTACCGATCACCGATCGAACGGTTCGATTCGAGTTTTAAAGCCATGGTTAGCTGCATGTGTGCGTGGTGGTGTCGATTGTTTTCTTTTGGCACTGTCGTCCAAACAAGTTAGCAGACTACGTGTACAGTCGTCGCATGCCTCCCCTGTCCTTGTCTCGACTCAAAACTGAAAAAAAGTAAAAAAAAATAATTAATTGCTAATTTCCTTATTTTTACTTTTGTTTTGGTATTAATTTTTTAATTTAACCTTTTCATTGAATTGTTGTTAATGCATTAATATATATGTCGTTTGTGCGTATAATTTAATGATAGATGGTGTCCTTTGGGAAACGCTTTTGCAAGCCCATGTGGGCTGCTTCTCCAACCAAATTCCACATGCAATACGACACAAAGTGTACAAAACTATGCACCCTCCCCCTGTGACCCCTCCAATATCAGTTAAGTAGTGGCCTGGAGTCACTCATATGTCTTCCGTCTGTTTGGGTTTCATAGTGCCTTCTCTTTTCTAGTACTTGCAAGGGAAGTTAGTCACTCTTACTGCAGGATTCTCCCAACTTACATCACTTTCTCGTAGCGTATGTTTTAGGCAACACCCACCGATTCTTGCCTTGTAATTTGAGAGAAAGGAAGTTTCTCACTCGAGGAAGAAAGACTTCTTTTTATTCATTCCTTGGAATATCGAAAATTTAGTAGACAAAAAGTGGTGTTAGTTTCGGATTTGGCAGGGTGCTTTTGTCTTCCCATTTTCGCAGATTACATATCGATAAAGGGTTTTCCTTTGAGGATTACTTGGGTATCTTTTTGTAGAAAGCTGTTTGTAGTTGATCCGGGAATGTTAAGTTCGGTGTAAAGATGACTCCTTTCGGTGGTTTAGGAATTGGTTTGAGTCTAGTTTTTGGTTGCCTTGGTCTAGCGCTAGTGGCTGAACTTTACTATTTGTTATGGTGGAAGAAGAGAATTGCCAACAGAGAAATTGAAGACCAAGATTACAGCAACAACTACGCAAAGGAGTTCTTTCACTTGGTCTGCCGGCGGAAGCCTTCTTCATCTTTGCATAGCCGCAACAACGCTCAAGACAGTATTAGGGACTCTGAAGTTCGTGGCCAAGAACCAGACCTGGAATTGGGGGCAGTGAAAGTTTGTGGCGAAGAAAGTGTGGAATCAGAGCTCATGAGGCTGCACAATCTTGCAGGGCCACCAAGATTTCTGTTCACAATTAAAGAAGAAACCAAAGAAGATTTGGAGTCCGAGGATGGCAAATCTAGAGGTGATAGAAGTAGAAAAGGGTCAAGAACACGAAGCTTGAGTGATGTAATGCTCACTGTTGACAACCCATTTCTCAGTCCTTTAGCTTCTCCAGCCTTGAAGTCTCCTCCATTAAATCCTTTGGATTCTTATCACCGCCATGGATTCAATCCTCTCTTTGAATCATCAGCGGAGGCAGAGCTTAACAGGCTTAGATCTTCACCACCTCCGAAATTTAAGTTCTTGAGAGATGCAGAAGAGAAACTTTTGAGGAGATTAATGGAAGAAGCTGATAAAAGGGCACCGAAGAGTTATGGTTCTCAAGTTAAGGCTGTTAATGTAACACCCCTAAGTGAAAACACCGAAGGGTCTTTTTTAGGCTTCATCGTTGGTACTAAAACCAAAGAAAGAGAGCTTCTTCATCTTCTACCTCAATACCCTTCGAGCTCTTCTCAGGTACTCCCACTAGCTTCTTCACCTACATCATTCAAAACACTAGAGAAGAATGCCACTGTTCATTGATCCAGATGGGTTAAGTTATGGGTTTAGCTGGTTGATTCCGATATGCCAATTTTACTTTTTTAAAACGGATACTTGTGTATTTAAAGTTCTGATCCTTTCGCTTCCTTATTCAAATTTACGAGCTTTCGCTTAAACATAGCATGGCCATAATCTGCGACAGTTGTTAGGCATGGAACCTCGAGCATTCCAAAGCAAAACTGACAAACTGTGTTTACTGTCGTTGAGATGTTTGTGGGGTAGCATCCTATTCCTATACTAACTAACTTGGGACTAACCGTTAATGGAGTAATTATCAATTTTTCATTATTGAAACAGCAGAACGGGTCACACCTTTGTTTCAGATGTTTTTTGAACCCTGTCAGGAGAAGTTCAGTTGTTGACATAAGAATTAGTCTATAATTCAGTGTGAATCAGATTTAGTTTCCTAATGGATTCCATTCCAGGGAAAGTAAATACGTACATTCCCTAACGCGTTAAGCTCTAAATGGCTTCCAGCTAATGCTGTTGATTTTAGGCATTTTTTTTTCTATGGAAACTTTTCTGTTTCTACGATTTACAGCTGTGTGGGAATGCTTTTCTATTGTATGTATTTGATATCATGTGGAAATGTTTTAACCAGGCGTTGAAATGTGATATCATGTGGGACTTTTTGCGCTGTTTTCCTTCCTTCTTCAAGTTGTTGGAGTATGAAAACAAGTTTGATCATTGTAGATTTGAAAATATGTTTCCCTTTTAGTCTATAATTAACTACGGAAAGAAATAAATACAGAAATGAGACATGATGATGCTGAAGAGAAGGTCAAATAAACGCCGCTCGGGGCAGGTCTGTTTCAAGAAGTTGTGTTAAGCGCCTGGGAGCTTTTGCCTAGACAACAAGAAACGTCGTTTTCATCACGCGATTCGACCGAAAAGTTGCCCCCACAAAGAAAGATATGTGATTGATGGAAACTATTTGAAATTTGTAAAACATGACTGATTTTGGATAATTCAAATTCAAATCGGCAGATACAACACAATCGGTTTTTTTTAGCCCACGAGGTATCTTATGAGGGTCTTAACTGTGAGAAGGCGTCTTTAAGTCATCCAATTTCAGAGTAATCTCTGCTCGCACCGGGTCAGCCTATAAGGGATAAAGTGCTGGTCAAATAAATCTCTCTATTCTCAGGACTCGAACTCGAGACATCTGATTAAGGGATGAGAGTGCTGAACCACTCACACCAATCTATTTGGTTCAAACACACAAACGTTTTTCAGGCAAGTTATGGCATTGGGGCTGGCTTTATGTGAGACCAGACCCAAAAAGTGGTCCATCCAATGTGGAAGTCGTCAATTCACCGGACCCATATCCCATTAGAAACCACCATATTACTTAAATAGTCTGTCTCTTCCCACAGAAACTATTATACTCGATCTTGTGTTTAAGGTTTGAAGTTCAATTTGCACCTAATTTCTATAATAGATAAGTTTACTCGAGGTGTCATTTAAAGCTACTAGCATAAGTATAACCAACCAACATTAGAATTAACTTGCGTTTACGCATTAACAAAAATTGAACTACCATATAAGCAATTTGACACTGCTTCTATGTGCTTAATGAAGCAAAATAAAAGCAACTTGTGATTATATTATACAAATTAGGAATGGAGCGAGAGACCTTTTTATCCGAGGATATACACTTGCTACATTTAAAGTCTCAAATATTAGAAATAAGCAAAAAAAAAGAAAGAGGATGAATCATGAAATTACTTGAGTTGATAAAGCTTGTCCATGTCTTTTTAGGCAGAAAACTAACATGAACATGATAACTATCACTACTCAAAAAGCTTGTGTAATCTCACAAAAGAATGATCACTCATAATATACAACTAATTGATTGATTCTAGATTTCTTAATAAAATTAATTAAATACATGCTTTATCTTATATATGTTTGTGTAATTAATTAAGATACTTAAACAAATATGTGAGTACTTATTATAGAAGAAGTTCGCTCAAAGAACCTGATATAAAAATTATATGTGAAACATTAAATGAATGCCTAAAAAATTGTCATTGTGATGATTGTATAAGTAATACTTTAACTTAAGATTTCTAGAGTATCTCATATACATATGATTATATTTTGATATTACATATGATATATGCTAGTCAAAGGTATCTAATTGGTAGCCATTAGATATAACATAAATTATATAAATGTAATTGGGTTATCAATAAAAGATTCTTCACCAAAAGTAATTAAGGAAAATATTCATTTGTTATCGATTAGTATTGATTGAAATAATCTTTAGATGAGGAGGAATGATAATTTGAAAAATAGTTTTAAAATGTCATTAAAGGAACCAATTACTAATGTTGGAAAACTAATATGATTGAGATCAAATGAAGTAGATATTAATTTAATATTTTATGTCTAAGTCAGAATATAGTAATGATTGAATTATACAGAAACATTATGAGTACAAAAGTTAGTTAAAATCACTTTAATATTCATAATATTTGGGTGCCATGATGTATTACTAGAAGTCAATCCTAATCTTATATAAAATTTCTTAATTATAAAATTAAAGATAAACCAAATGAGTTTAATTTATCTAATTGTAAATACAATTTAAGATTATGTTTATATCCATTGTCATCATATTTAGTAATTTAATGAGCAACACACAATGAATGATTGAAGAGAGAAACATATAATTTAATCAAGTTGAACCTGATTTTAAAGTTTGAAAAACTATAAACTCAAATATAAGATATTTGATAAATAAGGACTAATATTACATACTAAATCTTATTTTGATTTAATTTATATTGAATTAGAATTAGAATTAATTATAATTATAATTGTAAATTAAATACCAAAAAGTTTAAACCTTATTATAAATAAGGTTAGACTTTTAATGAATTGGCACTTTTGTCTTATTTATCTCAATATCATTTGGAGAGTTCTTTCAACTTATTTGTGCCAATATCATTAGAGGCTAAATACTTGTGCGACTATGGTATTTATGATTTATTTATTTCAAAAATCTATTTCAGAAAAAGGCATAGGAAAAAGAGATTAAATTTTACAATAAAGTATAATTTATGTTTCTCATTTGACTATACTTATACATTAATCAAGTTATATATATCAAGTGATCATAATATTCAAGAAATCATTAAAAAATTATTTATTTTATTATGCATAAAATAATATCTCACCCGAATTTCCTAAAACATGCAAAGCTTCTCTTTTGTAGACATTCATATGCATAATGAATGTCTAAAAAATTGTCATTGTGATGATTGTATAAGTAATACTTTGACTTAAGATTTCTAGAGTATCTCATATACATATGATTATATTTTGATATTACATATGATATATGCTAGTCAAAGGTATTTAATTGGTAGTCATTAGATATAATATAAATTATATAGATGTAACTGGGTGATTAATAAAAGATTCGTCGCCAAAAGTAATTAGGGAAAATATTCATTTGTTATCGATTAATATTGATTTGAAGTAATCTTTAGTTGAGATGGAATGATAATTTGAAAATTAGTTTTAAAATGCCATTAAAGGAAGTAATATACTAATGTTGGAAAACTAATTTGATTGAAATCAAATAAAGTAGACAATAATTTAATATTTTATCTGTAAGTCAGAATATCGTAATGATTCAATTATACAGAAACATTATGAGTAGAAAAGTAAGTTAAAATTACTTTGATATTCATAATATTTGGGTGGTCATGGGTTAGTAGGTAGTTTGGATTAGTTTATCTGCTAATTAAGTATGTTGTATAAAAAATTGTGTTACTAGTAAGATGATCCTTGATATGACCATCTTGGTTATAGTCACGGTTTAGGCTTGATATTGTGGTTTGTATGATCATGGGAAACATTTGTAAGGCTCCTCATGCTTTCTTGTAAGGCTTTCTTTTGGTTTGGATAAGAGATTGCATCTTGGGCAATCTCTCGATTGTACATACCTTCTATTTATTTATAAACGTTACTAACTTACCCAAAAAAATATTTGGGTGGTCATGATATATTACTAGAAGTCAATCATGATCTTACATATAATTTTTTTAATTATAAAATTAAAGATAAAT
>JANVCQ010000005.1:12394453-12411771 GCA_025531925.1 Erythroxylum plowmanianum
ATGGATAAAGCACCAAGCTCTATGCCTAGAGCCACAAATGATGAGAGTTTAATGAGATCTAAGACTGAATATGCTGTGTAAAAATGCTTTAGAAAGTTAATTTATTAGGATATTCTACATAATCGAGCCGTACACAATTGTAATTGCAACTTTCTAGCTTTTAAAAAGTTGATTATTAGAAAGCATTCGGTGTCCAAATGAGAGGAAAAGATTACCAATTAAGACTATATTTGATTGAATGGTTATTAATAAAATATAATGGAATGTAATATTATTCTATCGTTTAAAATGAAGATTTATAATGAAATAAAATAAAATATGATAGAAAGGAAATATTTAACATTACATCTCATTTTATCCTAAACAGTAAAAATAAGTTACCTTCGATTTGAAGAGTTTACGATCAAATGTAAACTAATAAACAATATTTTACTATATTATATTATGAATCTTTCTTTCAAATAATATTTTACTATATTATATTATGAATCCTTCTTCCAAATAACATTTTATTATATCACATTATGAACCATTTCATTTATCCCAAATAACAATTTTCTAATATTACATTTGTTTACATTTCATTCCATTATAAACTATTCTATAATATTCCATTTTATTCAATTAAAAACCTTACGTTCAATCAAACATAACATAAATGAAGAAGAAAGTTGAGTTTCACATCAGAATTACCGCAATGGCAATTCAAATCAGTGAAACCAAACTTTTTAAATCCAAATAGAACTTTCAGTATCATTAAAATTGGATTAAGGAGAGATAGAGCATAAAAAAGATAGGATGAAGAAGAAGCAATTAAGTAAAGTATAACAGAAGATAAAGAAGTAATTATATGCACACAAGATGAAGGAACAAGGTGATAAATAGGAAAATCCAAGATAATACAAACCAAGGAAGCGAGGCGAGGGAGAAACAGAATAGACGTAGTTCTTACGTAGAAGGAAAGGAGTCCCTTCAAGATTGGGGTTTTTCATTTTTTTTAAATAATTACGTGATAAACATAAAACACATGACAACTAGAATCACGTCAGATGTATTAACAGGTTACAAATCTGAGCATTTTAATATCATTCTTTAAGTTTGGGCTAATATTATACAATTTAGAATTTTTTAATTATTGTAAAATTCGCATAATAAAACATTGTCCTATTTCATTCAATAGTCAATACAAGGGACTCAATTTACTGGGCAAGTTTGGCCCCAAAGGCAATGAAGTTCACACTAACATCATCAGAAAGAGACCATCGTCCTGTCAAGGGGTTGTAAAAGAATCCAGCCATCTCTTTGACCTGGATACACACAATTCAAAACAAAAGACTTTATCACAGAAAGATAAGATGCAGTGCAAGTATTGCAAGTGTCAAAATCCAATCTTACATCAATGGAAACACGTCGTAGGATCAGCACTAGCTCTTCCGGAGTTAGGAAACTTGACCATTGATGCGTTCCCTTAGGAAGCTGCCAATGGTTTGTATGTCAAGAGTCTGAGTTACAGCACAATATACCAAATGGTAAAGAAAGTAGAGAGTTGAAATTACTGGATACGGGTGCAACAAATGTTCTCTACAGCACTGTCAATGATGCATTTCTTATGTGCCCAGGAGTACTGAGGAACATAATTTTAATGCATTCTCGTGTCTAATAGTGGACCAACTATAAGGAAGTGAATTTGTCATGGAAATACTAAGATGACATCCTTTAAGTGCGTTTAAACATCAAAAAGGACAAAGAGCAACAGTAAGAATTGCTCAGGAACCATCGCTGGCAAATGAGGCCTATCTAAGTGATGTCACAAAGCCCTAGCTAATCCTATCCATAGTTGATATGAAATCAAGGCCATTACCGAAGTCCCTGGTCTTGTAATTATTTTAGAAGCATTCTATATAAGTTTCTTTCTCAAACAAGACCCATTTGTTTTAAACCCTATAGCATGTAATCAACATTGACAAGCAGGAAGCCTTGACAATGAAGGTGTTGTTTGGTGAAGGCAAGAAACTATCAATAATTACCACAAAACTGGAAGACTAAGAGCCATACCCAATTAAAAATGTACTCTGCAGCAACAATTGCAGTTGCATATGCTCTTACAGAGCGGTTGATTGTTGAAATCAGAACAGCTCCCCCAGGATCAGTTAATGCAGAGAGAGACTTACAGAACTCAGCAGGATCTGCTACATGCTCAATTACCTGAAGTTTAAACTTATCAGCTCATAAGTGAACTGAGAGCAGGGACCGCAAATAAGTTGAGAAAATTAAAAGTAAGGTAAAAGAATACATCAAGAAAGACCCGAGTTTCAACCTGTACTTTCATACCCTCAATGAATACACAATCAATCTTCCATTATTAGAGTGAACTGATTTCCCGTAAATAAAATATAAATTAACATAGTATACATAGATAAAGGCACAATTTCACATTTATGTTCAGAATAAAAGCCACAAACAAATCTTTCTTTCTTGGAAGCTGTATATTGCATGGATTTCCAGTAACTGAGAGAGACAGATCACACCTCTAGTGCAATCACAGCATCAAATTTCCTCTGCTCTTCAACCAGCTTTTCTGTCATCAAGTTGCGCTTGTATGAGTTACCTTTATTCCAATTATACAGTGGTCATGTACTTGACTCAAAAAGAATGAAACTAAGGATCTTGGATTTTTAATTACAATGCAAAACAAAGATGAAATCACAGAGAGCATGAGGTAGAGGACATAAAATGGAAGAGTGATGAATGTCTTTCCACTTGATTATGATTCATGCATCTCAATAACCACTTTCTGGGTTCACCACTAGACGCACATGAAGAGATGCACGGAAAATAAACATAAAGTATTTATTGATATGAGTGAGTGAGCATGCAGTGGATCAACATTGACTATGAAATTCCGATCAGCTCACACCAAGTAATGGATATTGATAGACCAAGAAATTACATAGTAGAGAGGTTCTTCAAAAACAAATGCATTGCATCTCACAAACTGCATGCTGAAAAAATGAGCAAACGAGAAAATGAAGTATCATGAACTAATGAGTTCCATCTATCAAAAAGTAATACAATGTTTAGTTTCTAAGATGGGCAAGCTTGGTAGAAGAGGAAACATTGACAAATTAGCAAGAATCAGGTTGCTGAAAGGATTGAAAAATAAGCAGAATAGTCTTGTACCAGCTGTTGTGCAACGGTATTCAATTGGCGAAGTTGCTGAATCCAAATCCTGTCGAGAGAAAAAGATTATCAGAAAAACTGAAGCAAGACCATTTTAAATATGACAAGTTAAAAAGCTTTAGACCTAACAATAGTATATTCCAAAAAGATGACGCTGAACTGGAAAAACTTGGATTTCATGATTAATGAAAACAGGAAATAAGTAAAAATTTTAGAAAAATTGAAAAATAATCAGCTATCTTGGTAATGTCAGACGATGACCCAAAGTCAACTGACATCAAACAAACTGTTTCAACATCAACTGTTCTAAGAAGCTAATTGAATAAGGTTCTCGATTTCAGATATGCAAGGCTAAAATGTGTAGGAAAGAAGAAAAGAAAGTTGATCTCAAGCAATACATCATTCTCAAGTCAGTTGGCCAATTTTCCTATATCCATCAGCTAAATGGAGATTTATCACAGCCCCACTAATTTTCAGAGATTGACAAGGCAAAGAATGCCCACACAGAATAATTTCTACAGCTGGAACAGCAGCCATCAAATTGCAATCATATATTGCTTGTAAAAATATTTCAAAAATAGCAAATACCCTGTACTAAGTAGAAAGAATTTAGTTATCTTTTATAAAGATCAATTCCAGTGTACACATCCATATAGAACGTTATATTATAACCATACAGCATGAATGCGTGCAATATTGATATTTTTCTCCACAGCATCGACTCCTGTAACGGTTGCTCCCATTCGAGCTAAAGGCTGCAACACAAGAGAAGAAGAGGAACCAGTTCCAGCAACAAATATTAGTATCAATCATGACATCTAGTTATTCAACAGACAGATTACACATAACAGTCCAACCAAACAGACAAGTATCATTGAGAATGAGAGAATAATATGTCAGCTTTAAGTAGGATATTTGATCGTTTTATCAATCCAGAAAAACTTATAGAAAAGTTGCAGCCATGTTTATAGTCTCCTTTTCCATACATACCAACTCAAATTTCCATCTAACTATTTCCCATCTGATTTATTTTCTTAGGCTGCATCCCTCAGCCACTGAACACGTTAGAGTTGGCAAGTCACATATAAATATATAATAGTGTATTGACGGCTACATAATTCTCTTGTTTGTTAATCATATTGGAATCCAAGCTAGTGGAGAGTCCAAAGCAGTTAAGCAAAGCAAATAGTAAACCTCCGAAAGAATTCCACCACCACAGCCAACATCAAGAACGTGTATGCCTTCTAAAGGCCTAGGTAACAGCGGATCCTTCCTGAGACAAATAGAGCTAATAAGTTACAAATTAAAGCCCCAGTATCCAAATTTAGGGAAACAAATGTAAAATAAACGTCGAACAAAGAGTCTAGCTAATAAACATCTCCTCTTTGAGCATAAATTACAATAACTCTGCAAGACAATTGCACCCAATTTATTCTTTAGGCACCAGACAAAACAAAAAATGAAATTCAGAAATTCTATATCCAAAGACATGTTAATATGATCACCTAATAATTTTTTTCTTTTTTGAAAAATAAATCACCCAATAGTTAAATATTCAAAATGATGCAAAATTATTATTTCGTAGAAGATCATAGAGATACCTGAAATGTCGACAAAGAGTAGACCGAATGAAAGCAACTCTTGTCGGATTCATGGCGTGTAGTGGTCTAAACGGCCCTTGACTATCCCACCTATTCATTTTCACAATTTTACAAAGACAATTAACAAGAAGCTAGAAAAAGATTGTACAAAGTTCCATAAACAAGAATCGTCAAAAAAAAAAAAGGTAGCAGCAATTACCATGTATCAGCAATGGCGGAGAATTTAGCGAGCTCAATATCTTTCAAAGACGACTTAGTTTGCGATTGGCTTTGCGTCTGAGTACTATCACCGGAAGATGGAGAATGAAGGGTAGTGGTGGAAATAAGTCGAAAACAGCAAAGATTGGGACTTTGACAATGAGAAGCTATGGCATTAAGGAGTTGGACTGTATGATAAGGTTTAGCTGAGAATTTAGAAACATGGGCACTTGATATTGCTCGGAGTTGGGCCACTAGCTTGGAGGCCATGGCAAAAATGTGAATGCTTCCTTAGAGAGATAAACAAGATACGCTTTGCTGGGAAATCAAATAAGCTGTGCGTGGGTAAAGCATTTCCTCGAGCAGGTGGTGGTCAAAAGCGGCGGTTCGGCGTGCTCAGACGAACACAAGCACTGCGACGCCTCTCTCCCTCCAAGAGTATTTTGTTAGATATTAGTTTATTGGAAGTATAAATTTTATAATCAATTTCTTTTTTGTTTTTATTTTTTATAACGGAAACAATTTACTAATTAAATTATATAATGAGCAAATAAATGACTCAGAAACTCAATCCAATTAGTTTGTGCTTGAATTTCTATAATAACCTTTTTTGATAAACTGCTGACTAAAGGAGTAAAGAGTTATGTATATTTAGCTGTTCCTTTATTGCTGTGTTAATTGGCTGCGTTAGCTGAAGAATGTGGTCTTATTGGTCTTATTGGAAATCCTGTATCAGATCAATAATCTGTAGGTCCTCACCATGGGCCCTCTGTTAGCGGTCCACCTGGTTGCATGGTTGAAACTCCATAAGTGTGCTACCTCATCAAAGCCGGGGATAAATCAAATCCATGGTGGCCCCCGTACTGGTAATTATGAAATGAGAAGATATACTGCAAAAAAATTGCCTGCTTTCCACCAGAAAGCAGAAACTGCTAAGGATTTTCTGGGTTCGTATTATTAAATGCTTCATACAGCAATGAGATTGCTGGGGTGTGCAATCCTAAATCAGAAATTTGACGGCCTTCTCCAGGAAACTATTTCTCATCCCCTCAGTCCGCATATCAGCAACCACCATCAGTGTGCACCAACGGAGGACCAGTGGCTAGGAATGAAGCTTCCCCTAGGATAATTCCACTTGCTGCTTTGAATCCATACGAGGGTAGTTGGACAATTAAGGCTAGGGTGACAGCAAAGGGAGAACTAAGGCACTATAACAATCCTCGTGCTGATGATAAAGTGTTGTCTTTTGATCTACTCGATTCTGATGGTGGAGAAATCAGGATAACTTGTTTCAATGCTGTGGCTAACCGATTCTACCACCGGCTTGAAGCTGGTAGGGTGAACTTGATTTCCGAGGGAACCTTTAAACATGCTCAAAAAAATTTTAACTGCCTTTGTAATGATACTGACATAATCTTAGAGAGCAGTTCAATAATTTAGCGATGCTTTGATGATGAAAAATCCATCCCAAGCCAACAATTTCATTTTCACCGAATAAGTGACGTTGAAGGCATGAATAACAAGTGTGTAAATGTATGGGCAGAGTGTTAAGCTAACCCTCGGCCGTTATTTCTGCAGAGAAGGTCAAATGCTACAGACTGTGTGTGTGTGATTCTGGGGGTTTTCCAGTTATACTATCTGATAGTATAAGTAATTTTAATGTTAAGGACAGTGGGCACTATCTCTACCACTCAGCTGCTTATTGAACCAGATTTTCCTGAAGCTCAGAAGCTAACGGATTGGTTTAACAAACAAGGAAGGAACACTCCTACTGACTCCTATGGAGGACAGATTGGAGCACTGTGAATGCAATTGTTATATACATAAGATCTGATAAATTCTGTTATACGGCCTGCTACAACATGGCTGGAGGTTAACCATGCAATAAGAAGGTTACTAATGCTGGGGATAGTAAGTGGCGATGTGAAAAATGTGATCAGTCTGTTTCTGAATGTAATTATAGTTACATGCTTCAGATTCAGATACAGTACCATATTGGCATAAGAAGGGTGACAGCATTTTAGGAATAGGTCAGGAGATAATGGGTTTTATTGCAAAAGATTTGCATCATATGAAATTTGAAATGCAAGATAATGAGAGCTTTTCAAAAATTATCCATCAAGTTCTGTTCGGTAGACATAAGTTTACGTTGAAAGTAAAAGAGGAGACGTACAGTGATGAACAACTCATCGAAGCAGAAAAGTTTAACTATTCATCCTTGTCCAGATTTCTTCTGAAGATTTAGAGGTAAGTCGAAGCAACAGATTGGTGGTTCCTGATGTCACTCGAATGCAAATGGAGTTTAAGTTCATAAATTAGTGGCTCATTTTCTCAAAGATAAGTGGCTTCTGAAGTCGCCGGATATTAAGGAAGTTGAAAATTTAACCTATATAGAATGCTTGGACGAGAAGCACTTTTTTTTCTTTTTGTACCGACCGACCCTCGTATATTTTATGTCAGCTACAGTGTTTCTTTCAGTTATTTGGCTGGTATATTAAATTTTTAATGCATATAGTTGCTGCTCATGTGAATGCCAAAGTTGCTGCTGGAGAAGTGTAAACTGGTACATTTATTCCAATGAGGACTTGGTCTGCAAAGTGCAAATACCTCAGTTTCCACTCAAGATACAGAAATGGATAAGAAATAAAAGGTTTATACATATTTTAAAGATCAGCAGTCCCAAATGTGTCCTTATTCCATTGCGTCCTTTGCAACTTCTAATATGAATATCAGTAGCACATGTTGGAGGATGATGCAGCGGCTCCACTGCCCTTGATACCGAGTGGGTCCCATGTTCTTTCTGCACCACAGTGACTGCCGGTAATGTCATCGACCCGGTTAGGGCTACACCCTGCAACAGCAATAGCAGCAGCAGCAGCAGCTACTGCTGTCTGTGCTACCACCCTTTCCCTGTCTGCTGCTACTTTAAGGCGATGCCTTTCTGCTCTTGAACCAATAACCTGGCCCAGGATAGAAGCTCCAATGGTCAATGCCATTGCAGTCTTAGGCATCACAACAGACTTCCTAAGCATGGCTATGAAAGGCACCGCTGCATGCACCGCTGCAAACCATGACACAGAGAACTTCCGTGTGTGCTCCCTCCAAACACCCAAGGGCACATTCACTGCCATCCCAAGGAGAGCAATCACAAGCATCTTTTCAGGTAGTGGCTGAGGTCGCAAAGTTTTTACAAGGGCTGTTCGGGCCAGAGCCGCCCTTGCAGCAACCACAGCAGGTGGGCATCTAAGCTTTATGCCAGGAGGCGGCTGCAGAGTTGATGCTACAAGTGGCAAGACACGGCTAACAGCTCTGTATGATTTTGCAATCGGACAGTTGCCTGTTTCTAGCCACTCATTTCCCAGGGCCTCGTGTTTTGAGGTACTTCCTTTCTGGAAGATTAGAAAGCAATATATAAGTACAACTATACAACAGTAATCTTACATCTAAACTACGATGCTTGTGGATTCCAGGAGTAAAATGATACCAGCACTTAATTCTGTCAAGTTTCACAAACACGCCAGATGATTTTCAAACTGTACATTTAATATTCAAACTGAACAACATTTAAATGGACTTTCAAAATGAAAATATGGCATCAATAGTGCATCCGTAGGAACCCGCCAGTACCAGTGTTCATAAATGCCACCCCAGCAACCATTTTCACTCCCTTTCTTTCATCCATTTCGTTCTAGAGTTAATTGACTTTAAAATGATTAAAATGGAAACATTGTAAATCACCTCAGAAGATGGATCTCTCTTGTTACTTGATTCAGATTTCCTTTGTTTCTTCTTCCACTTATCGTTGAAGGAACCAAAGCTAAAAGGCCCACCCGGCCCAAAAACAGATAGACTTATGGTGGCAGTTTTAGCCGCCAATGGGTTAAACTGAGGTTCAGGCACAAGTTCTACGCAGTCATTATGAACATTAGACGTGTCCGAAAGTGGGACAATCCCATTTTTACCATGAAAAAGCTTAAACGCATTATCAAAATTTGGACCATCTTCAAATATAGGGCCTTTAGATCCGCGTGCCTGAGAAATAAAACAAAATATTTTCGCATCAGGTGCAAAACCAGCTTCATTTCTTCAAGATTAGAAACGATTGGAACAAAGGATGGTGTCAACTCAAAAGAGAAATAACTTACAGGGATGGGAAAGTTCACGGGGGAAAATGAAAAGCACGTCGGCTTATTGATGTTCCTTAGAAATGGGCATTTTTGAATGGTCCCCTCATCAAAGTTACATTTAGATGTGTCCTCATTCATTAACCTGAACAAAAACTCCATGGCTTCTTCTCTGCAAACAACGTTGCAAAATTAATAGAGTAAGCCCAGTTAAATTAAGCAACATAGAATAGAACGAAGAAGAAGAAGAAGAAGAAGAAGAAGAAGAAGAAGAAGAAGAAGGGAAGCAAATCCTACAAAGCAAACCCTCTAGCAAGTAGCTTAGTACTCGGTGTCTTCCAATTTTTCTTCTAAGACTGTACAAGTCAGTTACTCTTGCTAGTCACTACTAATTAAATATTTTCAGAAGACAGAATCCAATATCTTCTGGGGATAAATAAAAGGAAGCAACACCAGGAGACTCTAAATGATCTTAATACTATAGTCAACAAATAAAAGAAAATCTACAAACAGTTTCATATTATAAACTCAATAATGAAAGGCATAAACAGCAAAATTAGAGGGAAAAAATCAGAAGTTGACAACATAGAGTTAAAGTAATTTGTCAAAGCATTTAATTGGACATAGTGATGCAAAAGAATTTAAGAGTTCATAAAAGAAATAAAGAGGCAAAATCACTCAGCCACAAGTTGTAATATGGTGGGATGAAAAATTGGAGTTGAGGTGACAGCAAAAACAGCAAGGACTGAAATTTACTTTATCTGCGTTTCCTCATTGTTATAGAATAATTATGTAACTAAAGTGTCGTGGGTGGTGAAGGTGAATGAGCAGATTGAGGGCAGTAAGTTGAGCAGAAATGAAGAAGCAGAACCAGAAGAGCAGAGAGGGAGTCAAGAGAGAGAATTATCTATATATGTACATATATTTTATCAAAGCCTTATTAATATGGCTGTTACAACTACTAATACTTAAGATATAGATTTTAAGCGATGCCTTACAATATGGCCTTTACAACAGCTAATACTTAGGACACTATTCCCTCCTCTTCTGGCACATGGTCATATCCAATATGGCTTGTTATAATTGTTATTAATAAACAAGGAATTTTCTTACATTCTTACCTAAATGAGCTAATTAATTCGACGTCACTTATACCCTCTTCCTCCTAATCTCTATTCTCTTCCCACTTCTTCTTTGTTGTAACATTACCTTCCCTTTCAAAATCCTTGTCCACAAGGTTGATCTCTGGGAACTTCCTTTGTAATTCCAATAGGGTCTCCCACATCGTTTTCTTCTCTATCTCTCCAGACCACTGTATTACACTTGTGTTACAGCTCTATTGCAACGCCTCACTATCCTTCTGCTTAAAATAGCCAATGGTGCCTTGTGTTTATTAATAAGTGATGAAGGTTATTGAGGGGATGTTGGTATTTTATCCGACACATATTCCTTAAACTGGGATACGTGAAATGTACAATGAACAAGGGACCCTTCTAGTAGTTAAAGCTTGTTTGCAACTCTTACCAATTTTATCAATAATCTGTTAAGGTCCGTAATACAAAGGAGATATCTTCTAATGTACCCTTCTTTGTAGTGAGTGCTGCTTTTAGGACTGTAGTTACCCACCATGAATTTTCTATCTGATTTCTTTTGATCCACCTGTTGCTTCATTCTATGTTGTGCTCTATTCAAATGAAACTTATCAACTTGAAGAGCCATTTCTTGATCCTACATGGGCTGGTATACCAGAAAATTATATGAATCACCTGCAAAGTAGGGTATATAAACAGGTGGAGGATATCTATAGAGAATCTTGAAACGAATAGAATGGATGGTTGAATGGTAATTTGTATTGTACCATCCCGACCATTTCTTGGGAACATCTCTACAAAAATATATAAGATAAGTTTCCAAAGTTTTGTTAATTGTCTCGATCTGCCCATCAGTATGGAGATGGTAAGATGTTGAAAACCTTAAGGCTCACCCTGAGAAGTTTGAACACTTCCTGCCAAAAATGTTCAAGAAGAGAATGTCCCTATCGCTCACAATTGTCTCTAGCATCCCATGGAGCTTGAAACATGATTAATGAAAATATGAGCTATTTCTTAAGTTGTATAAGGGTGTTTAATAGTCATAAAATAAAAGTACTTACTGAATCTATCCACAATTACAAAGATAGCAAAATTACCCTTAGACAATAGCGACACTTTAACAAAATCCATGCTAATTTCCCCCTAGCAATCTTAGGGTATAGGGAGAGATTGAAGTAAGCTAGGATACGCTGCATTATAATGCTTGCTCCTTTGGCAAACTAAACACTTCATAATGTAATTCCTCACTTCCTCCTCCAGTGAAACAAGTTTTGGACTCACTTAATAAGGGCCATTACACCTAAATGACCTCGTTGAGGGCTGTCACGAGCCAAGGATTTTAACTTTCCCCTTAGTTCTTAATCATGGCTCACTACTATGTGTCCCTTCTACCTCACCAGACCATCCTTCCATTCATACAATCCTGAATTCAGTTCTTTGGTTTCCATCTTCCTTATAAGATCTTGAATTTTGGCATCCTTCTCCTACTCTTTAATCTATTCCATGGGATGTGTATGCACTTAGGATACTGACCAGGTTAATAGCCCCTTGCCTGCGATGCAATACAATGCATCAAAAACTTGATTCTCCGACCCACTCTGATAAATAACTTTGAAGTCATATACCCTATTAATTTTGGCAGCCATGATTGTTGAAAAAGAGTTGTAATCTTTGTTCCAATAGACACTTGAGGCTTCTATGATCTGTTTGTCTCTTGAAGGGACAACCACTGAAGTAACGGTGTCATTATTTAATTGCCTTGATAACTGCTAGGAATGCCTTTTTGTAGGTTAATAACCCCAAGTGCTTAGGTACCAAAGCGTTACTCAAGAAGGCAATTGGATGTTGGTTTCATTGGAGTATTGCTCCAATGCCCAACTTACATGCATTTGCCTCGATGGTGAATCGCTATGAAAAGTCTGGTAAGGCTAATACATGAGTTGATGTCAATGTCTTCTTAAGTTGTCCAAATGCCTCTTGTTGCTTCTCTTTCCATTTACAGGTTCCCAATGCTTGCTTCTTCAACAATTCAATTAAAGGTCTAGCCACCACCCCATAATGCTTGATCAACCTCCTATAGTATCCGTTTAATCTTAAGAACCCTTTTAATTCTTTCAAGGATTGAGGTCTTGGTCATTGTTGGATTCTTTTTATCTTGTTAGAATTTGTAGAGACTCCTATGGAAGAGATAGAATGAATATTTGATTTGTCTTGCTCCAAAGGTGCACTTGCTTCCCTTAATGAATAGTTGGTGACAGTGTAATGTTTGTAGAATCTGAAGTAGATGTTCTAGGTGTTGTTGGAAAGTGTTACTACAAATGAGAATATTGTTGACGAAAACCAAGAGAAAGAGGAATTTTTAAAGATATGGCTTAAAAATCTCATTCATGAGACTCTAAAACATTGAAGGAGCATTAGTGAGCCCAAAAGAAATCACTAAAAACTCGTAATGACCCCCATGTGCTCGAAATGTAATCTTAGGCATGTCCAACCTTCATGCAAAATTTATGGTACCTGGATCCAACTTAGAATACCAACTGGATCCTTGTAATTCGTCCAATAACTCCTCAATCAATGATATAAGGAATTTACTCTTAATATTGTGTTTATTTAATTATTTATAATCCACACACATTCTCCAGATGTTTATAATCCACACACATTCTCCAAGTATTATCCTTCTTCTTGACTAATACTGTCGGGGAAGCATAAGGGCTCAGGCTGTGTCGAATGAATCCCTGATCCATGAGTTCCTTAATAGCCTTCTCAATTGCATCTTTTTGTTCACCAAAATACCAATTTGGTCTAATGTTGACGGCATATATTCCTTCTTTGAGTTGAATCTTGTGAATTTATAGGTGGGAGTTCAATAGGTTCTTTGAAAACCTCACTAAAGTTTGCTAACTAATCATTCAATTCCTCCAAAGTATTGGAATAATCTTCTAGGCCCACTTGTTGCATGTGCAAATCGATGGGATATGATAGCATCATGTATAGAGTAGCTTTTATTGAGTTGTTCATAAGTTTGTTGAAACCTTTCCTTGAGATCACCTTAGCTGACTTATTTGGATATTTCGTGAATGTTACCATCTCTCCTACGCACACAAACTTCATGGTGTGATTCATGACGTTACAAATCACGTTGTTGAGGGTCACCAACCACTGAACCCCCAAAACTATGTTACACCCTCCTAGCTAAATGATCAACACATTGATACTAAATTTGAGGCCTTGCATGCTCCAAGTAAAGTCCTTACAAGCTTGGGTAGTGCAATTTTAAATCCCCTCCTAATGTGATCTATATAGGTCGGACTTCTGTGAAATTCATTCCACCCTTCTTAACAATTACTTCGTCCACAAAACTATAGGTACTCCCACTATCAATCAAGATATGTAAGGGTCTACTCTGGTGAGTGCCTATGACTCTAATTTGCCTATATTCCTCTTGATCCTTCAACCCCAACCCCATCACAACTTGTAAAGAAACATTGGTCTTAATGGTTCCTATTTTTCTTCTTCATCTGGTTCTTCTATTTCTAACTCTCCCAATCCTTCCTCTTCACCATAAATAGTTGGAATTGCTTCTTTTTACACTTGTGCCCAGAGTGTATCGTTCGTCACACCAACAATACAATCCCATTGCCCTCTTGTCATCGAACTCCTTACTACTCACAGATGTTTGCCCTCTAGTATTCTTAAAATAGTGATTTTTACCTATACCCCTTTGGTTATTCGAAGTTGGTAGTATGCCAATCTCCATGTTAATCTTGGATGGTGAGGCAATCAAGGTTGGTGCCCTGCTTAGCATAGTGTTCCCTACTCCAGTTTGTTATGGATATGGTTTAAACCCCCCTTATTTTGAAAGGGAAGTGCACTGGCTCCAAGAATTGCTTTTTGTTTCCTAGCAAACACATATTCTTGTTGCAGATTTTGAGGTTCCATCATCTTGATAGTTAACTCCTAACTCCGGTTTCAATCCTTTCAAAAAAATCCCACCATGTAATTTTTTGGAAGTGAGTTTATTCACATGCTTGTCAAATAGCACGTACTACTCCAAATATTGTCATAATACTTGGCTGAGGCATTCAATTATCCAAATATTGTCATAATACTTGGCTGAGGCATTCATGCAAATAGAAAATAAAGGTTTATTAGAGAGAGCTAAAGAGCCTACTCCAAAGAGCTTGTTAACAGATCTCAATGAATTACTCAATTTCTCAATCTCCTCGATATTAAAACCTCACTTATCCAAACCTTCATTAGATTTGGCAATCGTAATTTTGGATGTAGACATATTAGGCACAAGAAAAAAAACATACAAATAAAATCCAAAGAAAAACGCGGCAATGAAGGTTGCTCAAAGAAGAATTTCCTAAGAAAAATCCTATGGCTCTAATACCATGACACGATTTAGAAGCAAAATAAATTTGCCTCTTACGAATGATTTAGAATTACTTAATTATATATATACCTTAGCGTAGGAAGAAAAATAGGAAACAATCTCTAAGAATAAGAACCAATCTCCGAGGACTCCTTAGGAAAGGAAAAACAGTCTCCTAGGATTCCACTAGGAAAGGAAAATTCCGCACAAAACTAAATTGAGTGAAGTAACAATTCATCGCTCGGAAATTAATTCTATAATCACAATCTCCAAGGGGGGAAAAAACTAGCAGAGCGAGTAGGACTGGTTCATCTATATACAAATACTTGGCACCCGTCAAGCAAAAACATGAAGAACCTAAGAAAATTAATTCCCCAAATCTAAATCTCGTTCTCCTACAACATTATGCAGCAGCAAAAGAACACTCTGTACATAGCTTTGCACCAGAATCTGGTGTCTTAGAAAGAAAAACCATAATTTATAGGTAGACTCTAATCGTAATTCCTCCATTTCCTCTGTAGTTATCCATACTCCAGCATTAAACAACAATGATTGTAATCCAAAATCATATTAAAAAAATTAACCATTACAATGCCGACCAAACGCTAGAAATTCTGATTAACAATTGCTGGGGTCCCGCTATCCATATAGGCCCAGATTCATACAACCACAAAATATAATGACAACAACGACAGAGGCTCTAAATAAAAAAGCAATTCAAGCTAACAGATCTAAACGGAACATCATGCTCAGAATCCAACTCCTAAGAACCGGAGATTAAAAAGAACTTATAATTGTGAGATTGAATGTGGGAACGTTTGGTAGCAGAGAAAATAGAAAAGGAAACTTTACCTCAGAAATTGTAGTTTTGGTTTCTCGTCGCAGAAACTGAAAATGGCGCGTGGTGGACACAGACACCTCCACACGAAATGTACTCGTGGGTCTCGTTTTTCGTCCTTTGGAAAAAATTATTTTCTAGAAGATTTTAGCTTGACAAAGAGAGTACACGTGTCTGTTTTCAATTTGCATGCTCGATCGTTGGTGATATGGGGTGTTTGACAAGTGTGACACCATATGATTTTAGTTGGAATAAATTATATCCTCTCAATATGTTTAGGAAAAATGTGATTCTATTATTTCTTAATGAGTAGGTGAGAGGTGTTCACCAAATTCAGACCTTACGGTCAAATTGATAAAATAATATATACACACTAAATTAAATTTTGATTATTTCTAGAAACTTCAATTTAGTGAAGTATTTATAATTAATTGAATTTCATAACATTAAAAGTACATGTAAATTTATATACGCCGATAGAATATAAAATTAAAAATTAAAGTGTTTTACTCAGGCATTTGAATTATAAAAATAATTTTATTAATTAAACATAATTTATAACTAAAAATATTATTTAATTAAAAAATTAAACAATATATGCATTTCATTCAACAAAGTAATCAATTATAAAATAAAAGGTGAATATTATTATTAGATAAAATAATAATAAATAAAATTATTATAACTTAACTAGCATATGTTATTATGCCAAATATAAACAGTAAATATGTCACGTGTTAAAGATTTTAAAATTTACATATACATTAATTTCATTATTTTAAAGATGATAATGAACTCAGCTGAGCCTAATCCCACCCAAATTCAAGCTCAATTCGACCCTTTACTACTAGGGCCCAAGTTTGAGTTTATAGAGCTTGAGGTAGCCCAACCCTTCTCAAAGCTTGATTCGACTTAGTCGAACTTTTTTTATAAATTAAAAGTACAAAACAACGTCGTTTTCAACAAAAAAGATGTCATTTTGATTCGACTTAGTCGAACTTTTTTATAAATTAAAAGTACAAAACGACGTCGTTTTCAACAAAAAAGATGTCATTTTCATTTTCAAAAAATGACATCATTTTCTTTATAAGAATTAGGCCTCAAATTGGGCTAGATCTAGGCAGCCAAAGTCTGAATTTGAGTCCTGTCTAATGCCCAATTTTCAAAAAAATTGGGCTTGAGAATCGATCAACTTGAACTTAATCCTTCGATTGAGGGCGGAATGGGAGGAGCGGGCCTGAGTCCAATTGCCATCCCTATATTACTTATAGATAAAAATTCTTAAGTATTAAAATTTTAACTAGAAATTTATTATTCAATTCTCTAATTAATTATATTTAACCATACATATATATGTTGATAACCAAGCGTCTGAAAGCCACGACAAATTTGAAACCCAATCTGAGAAGTTGAGTCAGGAAATGGAGTTCAAGAAAGAACCTCAAGATATGGGTCATTCCATAAGGATCATCAAAAGCCAAAAATACTTAAAGGATTACATTCATTAAAGATTATACACGTACTGGGCTTTTCATGCATGAGTTTTAAATGCATGGCGAGGTCCATTCACATACTCTTATTTCCCTTCTTTTATTTTTTTATTATTTTTATTAGTGGAATGTGCGTGTTGAGGCATGATAGGTTGAGCTATAAAATGCATTAAATATGTGTAATAATTTGGAAATAGTGTTGGGACCCGATCCGGGAACCGGATCCCAACCGAAAAACGAAAGAATCGAACTGAATCAAACGAACTAAAACACATTCCGACATCCGAGAACAATAATCAAAGAAAACGAACGATCGCATTGGAAACCCTAAGACATTTTGATCCGAAATCCGGTATAAATTTTTTTTCTTTCTTTCTTATTCACTTTCTTCATCTATCATACTAATCACAACACT
>JANVCQ010000005.1:12437760-12457756 GCA_025531925.1 Erythroxylum plowmanianum
ATTGATTTTCTCCACATGATAAAGAATCTTGAAATCAATAATTTTCATATACTTAGATTTGAGGAAGAAGACATACAATTTGATCTTGACAGCAATTACCTTGGTCCTTTTGGAACAATTGGTTTCTCTCCCCTTCTTCTTTTATTCAATTTATACATTTTTTTAGATTGGTGCGTAAGTTTGTTCTTAGATGTATAAATTAGGGCAGAGAGAGAATTAATTTTATATGTGTCTTTCTTTTTAATCTGATACTTCCATCAAGTATCAATCTATAATTAATTAATGAATGAAAATTTTCTATATTAATAATTTTCCTAATAATATCATATTTAAGTAATCGCATCTGAATTGAAAGTTACTAGCCTCAATTCTTAATTTTTAAGCTACTTGACAAAGTTACCTTACGGCAACTTCTAATAATAATGTCTTACAATCCTCTATGGCCAGCTACACGATTCTTAAATTCTTTAGCTGTTGATTACCCTGGTAATGAAAGCTTTAATATCAGTGAAAGGTCCTAGTTAAAGCCTCCAGTTGAGAGTTATAGGTGAAATAAAATTCTATTTAATACGAAAACAATCATTATATTTAAGTGGGAATAGTGTCTGTCATCTTATTTCATTCGAAAGAGAATAAATACAAAATAAAAAAATAACAAGATACCTAATATCATGAAATATAACAACTAGTAGCTACAAAATAAAAATAATTATTAAATTTAAACAAAAATATTAACTAAACATTCTTAATCAAACATTCACTTCATATATGTACGACTAAGTAAAGAGAAATATCTAGGGTTCTTTTTTTATGGCCTTGAAAATCTCCGAGGCTTATCAGCCTGAAACAAGATGGATTATATAAATATGTTATGCAGGCATGTTGATAAAAATAGGTCATAAACTTGATAAATTAAAGAATTTTTTTTCTCAAATTATCAAATACATTCTTAATTTTTATTTCCTTAGAATAGTTTTTAGGTTAAAATAAGCTTTTTATATTAATTAAAAGTTTTACCATTTTTTTGAAGTATTAAGATTATTTAAAATAACAAATGTAAAAACATTTTAAACTTCGTTTAAATAATTTTAAATTTGTAAATCACTTTTAATAAATTAATAGGCATAAAATAATGTTCAAATAAAAATATTATTTTTGAATAATTCTTCTCCTATTATTTTTATATACATGACAATATTTTTATTTAATTTTATTTGTATTTTCTTATACATAATTAGTAGTTTGTTCCGGTAAGGATTAAGCAAGTTAATGTTATCAGCATTAAGAAGTTGCGCTTTGATTGTTGAACTAAACATAAAATTAGGGAAATATAATTAGACCTGGAAGGAAAATATCATTGATATTCCAAATCCAAGAATTTGTTTAACGTGAGTCTTTGCCAGTTCAGCTCCTTGCGAAGGTTCAGTAAAAACATTTCCCCTGCCAATAATTGACTATTCGTGCGGCCCACTGGTCCCGCAACAACTGTAAGCTCTTGATAATGGTCTGGGCCTGTGCTTTGCTTTGTGTGTCTATAATAGTTTCATATGCCAACGGATACGCTGTTCTGGACATACCAAAGCAAAAAGAATGTAGTAAGTGAATATCTCAAGTCTGAACTAACAAGCAACCTGCTCTTAATCTCTTTTTGTCTTTTTTTTTTCCATTGTCCTGTCTATTTCTATTTCTGTTTCTCCGGTTCATTTCATCACGTACATTCAACTTTTCTTTTCCAGAAGTGTTTGGAAAGAAAGAAAAATATGGTTCTAAAGTAATAGCAAGAATGATAAAAGTGGCGGCGTAATTAGCCAAGTTATAGCTTTTCAGACTTTTCTTGGCCTTTCAGCAAAGTTTACACTGAATGATGGAATCTGAGCTTTTAATTCTAAAAGAACTGATTGTTCCTATATCATTACTCTTTTATCTTTAATTAGTAAAAAGATTACTTCACTTAAAAGTTCTAAAAAATCTCCAACCGTAAATGTTTAGACAGCACCAACTTAATATTCAGATTCTGACAGCTTTTAATTCATTGAATTAATTTTAGTGATAGTCCTTTCATGTAGCTAAGTGAAGGATAATATGTGATGCGGAATGGGTTGAATCTAGTAGATAAAAGGAGTTTTTATGTCGGAACCTTAGAGGTTACATGGGTACACTTTAAGGTTTATTTAGAGCTTAAAACATCACGATTCATATCAATTAAATTATTTTTACATATTATAAATTATCTTAAAATTTATTAAAATAATTACTCCCAGATATTTTTCCTTATATATGTATATATATAGAATATTATTAAATGAGTCATTTAATATATTCGTTTGCGGATTATTATTACATTGAGTTGCGATTATTAAAAACAAAAGCTTCCATCATTGTTTTCTAAATGTCTGCAAGCTTCCCCGTCCTCCAATTAGACAACACACACATGTTTGTTAGGGGCCATGAGGAGAATGGGACCTCTGGGCTGAAGCCTGAAAGCGCAAAGTTATGAATGAAGAGGAGCCACATCACATGGGAAAGGATGTGGATTTGTCTATGGACCTAGCTGCCTAGGAGGGGGAGTGGCCTGATGTCTCTCTTGCCAAGGATACTACAAAAATAAGAACTGATCAGGTTTCTGGTGTTCTAAGTTTCTAAACAACGCGGCCAGTGTGACTCGGGCCACCGTCATTGTCAGTTTCGCCTATTTTGAACTGCACCTCTAGAACCATGTGATATCATTAATTTCTGATGTAACCTTTTTTTGTTTTTTTGAAAAGATTCTGATGTAACCTTCTCCTGCGTGTTTGTGGTCTCCATTTCCAACTCTACCTACGTCATTCTAATTCGGTATCCATGCACTAAACAAAAACAAAAATACGGGCTTTATTAAAATTAATAAGTTGAGTTGAATGAGCCAATTCAATCAGTTTATAATTAAATAATTTTTTTTTAAATTTAATCAATTAATTTAAATTAATTAGTTAGTTTTTGACTGATCAGCAAATAATCAAACAAGACCATTCTATAATAAAAACTTTATTATTTCTTTCAAAATTTTAAAATAATTAGTAGCTTATAAATTATATACATCATCAACTAGTTAACCTTGTGGAGTTTAAGATAGCATATATTAATTTGCAAAACAAAAAACAGTTTTTGTATTAATTTAAAGTCTATAAAAAATGTGTTAAGCCCATGACATCAATTAATAGATCACTTTCAAATCGTAATTAAATAAAAAATTATAATATTTCTTATAATTTTATTAATTATTTAATTATTGGCGGATGTCTTCTTATGTATTGTGAGGATTTAGTAATTATTGGTTCACCGAAATTAGGAATCAAAATTTTAGTGGATAGAGATACCAATAGAACTTCTTTGGAAGCATGCTCGTGCTCATTTAAGCTAATTTTCCACCAAATAAAGTGCTATAAATGCTTGTTATGTCTTCAGGCACAAGAGATGCATAAGCAATAATCATGGACGACAAAGATGTTCTTAACTTGTAAGCAACATAACAATTAAATAGCTTTAAACGCAAGTACAGCTATAAAGAGAGATGCATGATTGGTAACGATCGATTTAATTGTTTCCATCAATTTTATAAGTTGAACTTGCACTGATGATAATAATTGATTTCCCCTGATTTTAATACTTTCAACTGGGAAATAAAAAAGTAATTTTAATATGGTCATATGAATTTAATGCAAACAAAAGCAGATACCGTATAGTCATATGGATTTAATACGCGAGTTTTCGTAATTTACCGAAAGTAATTGCAGATATAATTACTAATCGAATCATCCAAGTACGGGCTATGACACTTTCTACCCATATAGACAACTGATGATAATGATAACTATTAACATATAGTCCACACACATGCTTGCAAGTCTTGTTTCACAAGCTCACATTCATGGCAATGGACAGGTTTCTTTTGTGCTCCATTCAAAGAAAGAGCCCACCTGGTTGCAAAAGGATTAAAGGAAAAGCATATGACATGAGAAAGAGAAAGCATAACAAACTGGTGTCGGTGGCTCAATTCAATAGTTGTAAGGCTATTAAGTGCTTTCTTTCAAAGACGTCCCTTACTTACGCGCTTTCTTACATTGACCAGCTGAAACAATAATCAATACAAATTTAATCTTTATTATTTAAAATTATTTGAGAAGGTCAAGAACATCGAATTCAAGATTTTTAATATAAAATTCGTTGAAAAGACTTTATAAAAGACAAGTATTTGACTGATTAAACAATAGTAGAACTATACTATATTAAAATATAGACTACTTGAATATGAACTAAACAAGTTTTGTAATTACAGTTCTACTGGTCAATAAGCACTTGGTCTTTTTGACAGAAGGACAAGATCTAGTGACTGGTTTAAATATACCAATTCTCAATGCGCTGTCATGACTCATGAACATGGTGTTCTATCTTGACGCCACGAATATACGATAAACATAACCAAGGACATCGGTGAAATACTTAAGCAAATTGAATAGTGGCTAAATGATTGACATTACCAAGTACCAACACTTATAATTTTGTTTTTGCATGTTCAGAAATTTTGGAAAAAAGAAAAGAAGCATTTGTTAGGCAGCATCCGCTGAAATATCCATTTTCTTTTGTCAATCCACGTTCTCTTGTCGTAGACTTTTTGTTAAGAGGAATTCCAAATTTTGGACTAAGCGGCTACGGGATAGATAACCCTTATTATTTATATTTTTTTTAATAATTTTATATTTAATCAATATAAAATATTTTAACACTCTTCGTTAATAAAATTAAACATTTAATTATCACTTGAAATAAATACAACAATAACATGATTGAATTGTCGAAGCTAAACATCTAAACGAACAATCATTAATAGAAAATAGAGACAAATTCCAATGCCAACAAAAATAAAATTATCAATCTATGTCCACTTAGGGGTCTAAAATTTTACTATCTCAAATCAATAGAAGTATTTGTACCAAAAGAACAATTTGCCAATGAAAATGGACATTTCAATGTCCTGTAATAAAAGATAACTGAACCAAGGGTTTTAAGAATCAGTTTGATGATTAAACATTTTTTATATGTTAAAATGTAAAGGAGAACGCCCATGGGAAAAATGAGAACTACGTCTATAAAACTAGTCTACTCCAAATATTCCCCAAAAAAAACAAAACCAATGACCCGCTGAAAAGTGCAAACATATGGGCTGTTGTCTTCGTCGGCTAAAAACACGAGACACGGGTTCCCTACAAACTGCAAGCGTACGCCTTTTATTCCATAAGAAATATGAAACTTTTGAGTTTTGAGTTTTGACATTAGAGATCAGAAGGTGCTTTTTGCATGAAATTTAGGCGATGGTTGAAAATTGAAATCAGCCTCCTCTCTCTCCACTTTTTCTTTTTAGTTACCTTTCAATGCCATCAATAGTATTTGCCATGACAACCAAGTAAATAAACAAAAAGAATGAAGGAAAACGAAATAATAATAATAATAAAGAAATGGAGAAATGACTCCAATAGAAAGCAACGAGAGGACAGCTATGCAAAACAGAAGGCGACGAGACAGAGTTATTTAAGGCTTGAAAGAGCGAAGGCGTGTGATTGTGTGAGGTCCAGAGATCGGTAGATCTCACAAGTTTTTAATGCACTGCGTTTTTTCTTAGCCCCATTTTATCTGTGTCTCTGCTTATTGCCGTCGGGTCTTTCTCTTTTGAGGCAGGAGATTGCTGTCTCTTGTGTATCCCCCACATTCACAATCCTCAATTTTTTTACTTTTGTGGATAGAGAGTGAAGAAGAAGAAGAAGAAAGGTACGGTCTTTGATATTTGCATTTTGTTGCTTGCTCTGTGTTACTGTCTCCATTCTTTTTGGGACATCTGTTTTTCATTTCCTTTTACAGTTTGCTTCTCAGGTTGTATTTTTTTCTTTCTTTTTTTTAAAAATCTTTTTTAAACACTTGAACATTGCCATTAGTCCTTCTTGTTTCATGTGTTTTCTTTTGTTCTCTTGTTTTTGCGTTGCAGATCTGACATTTTTCGCTGTGTTCCAATTCCTATTTCACTTTCTCCACTCTCTTGCTAATTCTAGGCTGTAAGACGATCATTCTAATGAAAATTAGAGAATCCTTTTTACAATGCTACCAAAGTCAGCTTCCCACTTCTATTCATTTTTTTTCACTTTTTGCTCCCTCCAGCCCTCCACATTGGCTTGCTCTTGCACTCTCCTCCGACGAACCTCATTCTTGGATTTTGTTATTGTGAAAAAAATGTCATATCTTTTTGCCCTTTTGAGCATACCCTTTTGTGGTAGAACAGGACTTACGTGCTTCTGCTTTCTTTTTTGATTATGATGACCATTATTATCGTCTATGAGTCTATATTGGTGTAGCCATCGCTTATGACGTTTGAGAAATAAATAATGCAGCTCTGGAAGTTAGTGGCGATTGAATTGTGGAAACTTTTCTTGGTTCTGAAGGAAATGATTAAATTGATAAAGTTTATTGTTTTCCTTTTCTTTTATTTTCCCAGTTGATTATTTTTTATAGATCCACCGGCTTTGGCTGTTTCCTTTTTGACTTGGCCTACGTGTGTGTATATATGGAAAGAAATAGAGAGAGCTCCTTTTAGGGCGGCTGGGCTTGGAGTTAAGGGCCCATTGTCATGTGAGAAGTAGTCATAACAAAGTAGCATGGAAAAGGAAATTTCGTCCTGGTAGTTGCCATCAGATGCCGTAGGTTGCACACATTTTTCATGTCTTCTCAATTTACGAATTTAGTATGGTCCACATTTCTGTTATTTACTAATTTCCTTTGCTCTTTCGGGCTTTGGTTGAACTTATTCATCTTTCTACAGGCCTCATGCACAAGTTCTAACCATTTAGTGGCCCTGTGCTTGAAAAGTAGCTATCCCGTTTATCCGTACTATTATGACCATGGGCACTTGATCGATTCTTTTTATCACTTCTTCTTAAGTGTGTTCAACATCTGTTTTACTAGCTGATCTGTTGGTAGATTCATGTTCCTGAAGATCACATATAATATAAGTTGGTAATCAACTCATTTTCAGATTTTCCATATCCAAGTCATATTACTATATCACAGGAATCTAAAATAGAACTGCCTCTTCCCAAGTCATTGTATTAAGGACTTCTGTTTTTTATGTTGAGGTAGAAGACAGCAATTCGCAAATTTTATCATCAATTCATCATGTTTCTGACCGAAAACTTGTTGACTCTGCAGATAATTCTCTTTGTGTTGAATCATGAAGTATAAAGATGGAAAGCCGGCTGTACATCCTGATAAAAAATCTAAGGTTATTCCCATGATAATATTGGTTGCTGCACTCTGTGGGTTTTCATTTTATCTAGGCGGGATCTTTTGTTCCGAGAGAAATAGCATTAAGACCGAGAATGCCATGGATGTAACGAAGGTAGTCCAAACTCCCAAGGATGCCGAAGTTGCTCCTCTTCAAATAAAATCCATTGCCTTTCCTGAATGCACCATTGACTATCAGGACTTAACTCCATGCACTGATCCAAGGGTAGGAGCTGTTTTTGATACATGATTTATTTAATATCTCACCCGAATCCATGTGTTTTAGAATTTCTATATTCATGTTATACATCTATTGCTCAGAGGTGGAAGAAGTATGGTCATCATCGCCTAACTTTCATGGAACGACACTGTCCTCCTCCATCTGAAAAGAAGGAATGCTTAGTGCCTCCACCAGACGGGTATAAGCCTCCAATCAAGTGGCCAAAGAGCAGGGATGAATGTTGGTACAGGTATTATGATTGCTTCCAGTTATCTTCTAGCCTCTGTCACTTTGAATTGCTAGGTTTTACTTTTTGTTAAAAAAAAGTCTCATCTAATATGCTCCACGACTTCATTCAGGAACGTACCATACGATTGGATTAACAAACAAAAGTCTAATCAGAATTGGCTAAGAAAACAGGGAGAGAAGTTCCTCTTTCCTGGCGGAGGTACTATGTTTCCTAAAGGAGTGAGTGCCTATGTTGATCATATGCAGGATTTGATCCCAGAAATGAAGGACGGTACGGTACGAACTGCTATTGATACCGGGTGCGGGGTGAGTTCCATCAGTCGGATTTTCTTTTTTTGGTTTACTTTTCTTCTTCCATTTTCTGCAACAAACCACATTACATATAAGTGGGACGTTCTATAGGAATAGAAATTGAATTCCTCTGTTATGTTTTCGTAGTTGTTTACCTCTATTGTCTATAATTACTTGATCAAAGTAATTCTTATTTTCAGGTTGCTAGCTGGGGAGGTGATCTATTAGACCGTGGAATCCTGACAGTTTCTCTTGCCCCAAGAGACAATCACGAAGCTCAAGTCCAGTTTGCTTTGGAACGTGGAATTCCTGCAATCCTTGGCATAATTTCTACCCAACGCCTTCCATTCCCTTCAAACTCATTTGACATGGCTCATTGCTCCAGATGCCTTATACCATGGACAGAATTTGGTAATTGAATTTTAAACTGTGAAAACAGTAACTAGGTTGATCAGTTGATTCCACGATGCAATTGATGGGAAAATAGACTTGCTGTCAAACCCATTCTTTCCTTTTCTCAAGCTCAAAATTTGAAGCGGTACCAAACATTCCTCTGATATCTCTTCCTGACAGTTCTCTTTTGGTTTCAGGTGGAATTTATCTCCTGGAAGTTCATCGAATACTTCGTCCCGGTGGTTTTTGGGTCCTTTCTGGTCCTCCAGTTAATTACGAAAGCCATTGGAAAGGGTGGAACACTACCATAGAAGAGCAGAGATCAGATTACGAAAGCTTGCAAGAACTGCTTACTTCAATGTGCTTCAAATTGTATAATAAGAAGGGTGATATTGCTGTCTGGCAGAAAGATTCGGATACTAGTTGCTATCGTAAGCTTGCTGCCCCTGATGCCTACCCACCCAAGTGTGATGACAGCCTTGAACCGGATTCTGCATGGTACACTCCACTTCGGCCATGCGTTGTCGTTCCAAATCCAAAAAATGCAAAATCAGCTCTGCAATCCGTCCCAAAATGGCCAGGACGGTTGCATGTTGCACCTGTACGCCTTGCTGAAATTCATGGTGGGAGTGCTAGCGCTTTCAAACATGATGATGGCAAGTGGAAGGTACGAGCAAAGCACTACAAGAAGTTGCTGCCCGCAATTGGAACTGATAAAATAAGAAATGTGATGGACATGAACACAGTTTATGGAGGTTTTGCTGCTGCTGTAATTCAAGATCCCTTGTGGGTCATGAATGTGGTATCATCCTATGCTGTGAATACACTTGCAGTTGTCTACGACCGAGGCCTCATTGGAACTTACCATGACTGGCAAGTCTCTGTGCACAAAGTGATATGCTATGTTATTTTAAGACAGAAACAACGTAACTTATCTCTTGTTCATTTCCAGGTGTGAAGCATTCTCAACATATCCAAGAACGTATGATCTTCTCCATCTTGATGGTCTCTTCACTGCCGAAAGGCACAGGTAAGCTCAGCATGGAGCTTTAGTTTCTTTTAAGTTTCTAGCATTTCGAATATTTGATTTGATTATCGGTTATTTATACTGGGCCTAATCCTTCACTGCATTTATCCCGGAATATATTAACTGAAACTCTCCTACATTTTGGCCCACACTTAGGTTGACCTGGAAAACCTTTTAGCTATCTTTTGATCTACCTGAACATTCATTCCATGTACCTTTTTGATTGACTAGACAACGTAATACGGCGGACCAAACAGAACCCTGAAACCAAAAACAAAACCAATCTGAGTTTGGTGCGATCAGGAAAAATATCACGATTACTGCAATAACTGACGGTCCCGTCCAAATAAAGAACCCATAAATTTGGCAGTGCATTGTCATTTATTTATGTTCCCGCGTTGTTCTGACTCATGTTGGTACACGGGCAGATGTGATATGAAGCATGTGCTCTTGGAGATGGACAGAATCCTGAGGCCCACAGGTTATGCTATCATAAGAGAATCAAGCTACTTCTTGGACGCCATGACCACCATTGCAAAGGGCATGAGGTGGAGATGCCGCAAAGAAGACACTGAATACGGTGTCGAGAAGGAGAAGATACTCATTTGCCAGAAGAAGCTCAGAACGCATCCAACCAGAGCTTGAGATGGGCAACGATGGTGGAATCAAAGATGCGGGTGAAGAAATCTCCTGGAGTGATCGCTGTTACTGTGGCCTAGGACACTCGACGAGGGGACCACAAAGCATAGAGAGAGAGGGAGATCAAGTAAGTATAGTACTTCAGACACGATAATAATTAGCACTGCAATATTTAGGGGCACCCAATAACATATTTTTGTACCATAATTTTATGATGCCAAAATGAATATAGCATTCTTTGGTAGGGATCTGTAGTGCACGATCTTGGTATTACAATTAAAAAAAAAACCTTTTAGGGAACAATCTGTCAGCCTTTTTTTTTCTTCTCATTTTTCCTTGTTAGTATTTGTAATTTATTGAAATTAAATTATTACGTGCGGTGTGTGCAAGAACTCTTTGTGGGTTTCAGATTCCACATTTGATAAATTATTGTGTGAAGCAAGTTTTATTATGTTTACAAATAATGTAAGCTCATCTATTTTTGTCTCAAGTTCCCTCATTGGTGCTCAACAAGATGGCTAAGGGACCGAGGTGGCTAACATTTTAGATGAAATCATTTAATTAGAAAAAGTTAGATTGGAGATGGAATATATTATAGTCATAAAAAAATGGAAGAAAACAAGATTAGACGAACGTATTGGATAATCACATAAAACCAGCAAACGTTGGAGAAGTTATAATAAAGGAGCACCCGGCAGCTTAAGTGAAGATTGAATCAATCGAAGACGGTTGGATTATTAAATATAAGGACTGAAACAATCTATAATTAAATACGTCTTCTTGGGTTCTGCGAAGGATGTGGAGCCTAATTGTGAAGTGGGCTCAATTATTACGCTCTTTACGTTTTTTTGACAGTCTCCTAATTGTGTGGGGCTGCTTGTTAGGCAAGGATTATTATTATATAGCAACAACACAAAAATAAAGTGTGTGCGAGGCTCTTGTACTTCCGTCACAACAAAAGAAATAAACCTAGTGCATCATCCCGTGAACGTAGCTGTATTTGGTGAACCACGTAAAAAAATCCTTGTGTCTCGTTCTTCTTTTCGTATAAGCTCTTGTTTTTTGCTATTGTGTGTGTGTGACCCCTCGATTCTAACAACTAGTATCAGAGCTCTAGGTTAGTTAGAAGATCACAATAAAACAATGGAAGACGGAAAGGCTAAGATTGAGAGGTTCAAAGGGAATGATTTCACTTTCTGGAATATGCAGATTCAGGATTTGTTGTATCAGAAAGATTTCTATCTACTTTTAAAGGACAAGCCCGCAAACATGATGAAGGAGGATTGGGAAGTTTTGGACCGCCAAGCACTGGCTACAGTGAGATTGACGTTAGCTAGGAATGTTGCCTTGAATGTCATAGATCAAACATCGATGAAGAGGTTGATTGCAGCCTTACCAAATATGTATGAGAAACCCTCGGCCATGAATAAAGTATATTTGATATGTCGATTATTTGATCTTAAGATAGTTGATTCAACTAGTGTTGCTGATCTTATTAATGAATTTAGTATGATAATAACAAAACTGGCTTTTGTAAAGATTAACTTTGAAGATGAAATTAGGGCTTTGATTTTGTTATCGTCTTTTCCTGAGTCTTTGGAGGGAATCAGGTTGACTAGGACTGTTTCTGGAAAAGCAAGGCAGAATGAAATTGTTGAGAGGATGAACAGGACTCTCAATGAGAGAGCCCGAAGCATGCACATTCATGCTGGGTTGCCCAAGACATTATGGGCAAATGCAGTCAACACAGCAGCGTACCTGATCAATAGGGGACCATCGATTCCTTTGGGTGATAAGGTACTAGAAGAGGTATGGAGTGGTAAGAAAGTTGATTTATCTTTTCTATGCACTTTTGGTTGTGTTGCATATGTTATGATTGATCCTTAGAAGAGAGATAAACATGACCCAAAATCTAAAAAGTGTTATTTTCTTGGTTATGGTACTGATCTATTTGGCTACAGGGTGTGGGATGGTAAGAAAGTATTTAGATATTGTGATGTTGTCTTTGATGAATCTGTCATGTACAGAGATAGGTTAGAAAAGGGTTCTATTGATAAAGAAATAGTGGGAGCTAGTAATAGTGATATACAGTTGGTTGAGATTCCTATAAATACTAGTTCTGTTAGATTTGAGAGAAGGTCAAAGGCACGGGATGAAAATGCAGCTGGGTCACATATTGCTCCACAAGTTGATATGCCAGAACCAGACACAATTTTAGAAACTTTTTTTGATGATGTCCCTGAGACACCACCTGTGGTGAGAAGGTCAGCTAGGTCAACAAAAGGTAAAGCTCCAGAAAAATATTCTCCTTCATTACATTATCTTTTATTGACAGATGCTGGTGAGCCAGAGTCATCACAAGGCTATGAAGGTGGATGATTGGTCCAAGTGGGAGCATGCAATGGATGATGAGATTGCCTCGGACAATAATAGAACCTGGGAACTAACAGAATTACCTGTAGGTAAGAAAGCTTTGTTGAATAAGTGGATGTATAGCATCAAGAATGAGCCTGATGGTAACACCAGGTATACGGCTCGATTGGTAGTTAAGGGATTTTCACAAAAGGAGGGTATAAACTATAATGAAATTTTTTCTCCTTTTATGAAACTAACTACCATTAGAATGGTCTTAAGTTTGATTGCAACTGAGAATTTGCATCTAGAGCAAATAGATGTAAAAACTGCATTTTTACATGGTGATTTAGAGGAGGACTTGTATATGAGGCAACCAAAAGGGTATGTGATTCCAAATGTGTAGGCTCAAAAAGAGTTTATATGGGTTGAAGCAGGCTCCGAGACAATGGTACATAAAGTTTGATACCTTTATGTACAATAATGGATTCCACAGGAGTGATAAGGATCAGTGTTGCTATTTGAAAAATTTTCTGATTCTTATGTTGTGTTATTCTTGTATATGAATGATATGTTGATTGCAGGGTCTAGCTTGAAGGAAATCAACAAATTGAAGAAAGAGTTGTCAAAGAAATTTGAGATGAAGGACTTGGGTCCTGCAAAACAGATTCTTGAGATGAGGATTTCTAGGGACAGGTTTAAAGACTCTTTGAGACTATCCCAGGAAGATCATGTGCATAAGGTTCTATATCGTTTTAGAGTTGGTAATGCGAATCCCAGGAGCACTCTATTGGAAAATAATCTCAAATTGTCAAAGGAGCAGTCACCCAGGACAACCAAAGAGCGGGACTACATGTCAAAGGTACCTTATGCTTCTGTAGTTAGGAGTTTGATGTATGCTATAGTTTGTACTAGACTAGTCATATGCGGCTTGAGAAAATCTTGGGTAGTAAGAACCTAGCTGATATGTTACCTAAAGGAGTTGACGTTGGGAAACTGGGGTTATGCAAGACCTCAGTTGGCCTCTGTGATTGATAGCGAGGTGGTGATGGTGCACTAGGTGGATGTGTGATGATGAGAAGTAGAGTTGGTGATAAGGAAGTTGGATCCTTAGTCTCCAAGTGGGAGATTGTTGAGGATATGGAGCCTAAGTATGAAGAACGTGGAATGTGGGCTCAATTATTTACGATCTTTAGTTTTTTTGCAGTCTCCTAGTTGTGTGGGACTTCTTGTTAGGCAAGGATTATTATTATATAGCAACACAAAAACAAAGTGTGTGTGAGACTCTTGTACTTCCGTCACAACAAAAGAAATAAACCTAGTGCATCAATCTATGGACGTAGTTGTATTTGGTGAACCACGTAAAAAAATCCCTGTGTCTCGTTCTTTTCTTCGTTTCAGCTTTTGTTTCTTACTATTGTGTTTGTGTGTGATCCCTCGATCCTAACAGGTTCCTGATGAAGAGGTATTTAGTTATGATATTTTTGAGTGCAGTATAATGCTAACATTTTGAGAATTTTGTAGATTACTCCCAATTGAGGACACTTAGTACATAGAAACATACCCTGATGTTTTGACAAACTGAAGGTGGAACAATATATTTAGTTTCATATTTTTTCTATTGAAGTATTTAATTTTAACAAATTTTTTTTATAGTCTTTGTTCTTAAGAATTCAAATTAATTAAAGACTTTTGCTTTTTTGAAAATAAAGCCATAAGAAGCAAAAACAAGAAAAGAAACAACAGACAACAAAGGTAGAAACTAAACCTAAGTCAATAGGCTTACCCCATACACCCAGACGTTTGAAGCACAAAAAACAATCAAACGAAACAATAGATGAAATACTATGAAGAAGAGAATCCTAAGAGAAGTGGTCTGCCAACAATAAAGCTACCTGGGCAAGAGCATAAGCTGCCTTATTGGCATTTCTATGCATCCATTCAAAGGACAAATGAATGAAGTGATTCTTCAACTGAAAATAGTCTTGAGCCAACAATCCAATCTCAGAAAAAAAAACGAACCCGAAGAGTTTAGAGCCTATATGGCTTGAAGATAGTTAGATTCTAACTCAACATTATTAATATTACTTGCAATTAGTTAAAATCGGATCAAGAGCAAAAGGAAGGTGACCCGAAAATCCCATCAAAAACTCACCTTTGTCATTGTGAAGAATAGCTGTAAAAGAAGAAACTTTTTTATCCTTAAACACAGCAGCATGAACATTACATTTGAGCCTACCAGGGTGAGGTTTACGTCAATAATTAGCAACAGAAGTTTGACAAGAGGAGTTGGGTACAACTCCATTAAAAGCAGTCCTGAAACTATATCAATTTTCATTGAACTCATCAACAAAATCACGAATTAAGGCCACTGGGGTATCTTTTTGTCTCCAAACAAAAGTATTCCTGTGATACCACAAACTCCAAAGCAAAGTCAAGCAATTCTCTGAAGCTGCAAGCTGAGGTGAAGAAACAAGATTGTGGGCAAAATCCATAATATTATGAGGAACAAATACTATAGGAGATAAGGACCAAACCTCACTTGCTTTAGGACAACCCAAAAAAACATGATTTAAATCTGCAGCAACTCCACATCTACTATAGCTAATATCAATACTACCCCCTTAGAAGCCAACCGAGATTTGCAAGGCAAAAAATTACGAAGACAACACCATACAAAATCTTTCAAATTTGGAGGAAAAGCAGCACGCCAAAGCTTTGACCGAGGCCTATCAATAAAAAAATTAGAAACATCTGAAAAGTACTTAGTTGCCAATTTACAACCTGATTTAACTAAAAAATTGCCATCAAAGTTATAATGCCATATGAGCCTATCCGTTGGCTTAGAGAAACAAATAGGAGTCTTAACCACTCTAAAAACATCTCCAAGAGCAAGTAATCCATTGAGCAAATTAAAATTCCAAGAGAAACCCGTGTCATCAAGAAGATCATGCACTCTTAAATCTTCCACATCCGACAGAGGAAGACAGCTGACACAGAACCCATTGTCATCATTAAGCCAGGGGTTGTGAAACACCTTAATAGAAGCACTGTTTCCCATCCTCCATCGAACACCCTTGGAAAGTAACTCCTTAGCAACAAAAATACTCTTCCAAATAAAGCTATGGTTGCTCCCTTCATGTGCAACGAGGAACTCGCAGGAAGGAAAATATCTAGCTTTAAAAGATTTGCTAGTAAGGGAGTCTGGGTTAGTGATAAATCGGCACCATTGCTTGCAAAGCATTGCAAGCTTGAAATAATGGAGGTTCCTAAAAGCCATGCCACCATACTTTTTTGGCACGCATAACTTGTCCCAACTCGCCCAGTGTATTTTTCTGTTCTCACTACTAGCAGAACCCTATCAGAAGAAATTTATCATCTTTTGGAGAGCATCACAAGTACCATAAGGGATGAGAAAAATACTCATATAATATGTTAGTAATGCTTGCGCAACCGTTTTAATAATAATCTCTTTCCCTGGTATGGAAAGTAATGTATTTTTCCAACTTTTGATTCTTTTACTCAGCCTATATTTGATAAAAGAAAATAGTTGCTTTTTTATTTCTACCGATAAGCAAAGGGAGACCAAGATACCTGCCATGGTCAAGCGGGACATCAACACCCAATATAGAAGAACATTCATTCCTATCAGACATCTTTGTGTTAGAGTTGAACATGATTCCTGATTTTTGAAAATTAACAACTTACCCCAAAGCTTTCTCAAAGGTGGCAATATTTTTCACATGTCTGCATTCACTTTGATTAGTTCTAAAAAATAGAAAACTACCATAAGCAAAAAATGGATGAGAGACGCTTGGACTACCTGAGCACATTGAAATATCATGAATATCTCCTCTATTTTTAGCTTCTCTAAGAAGAGTAGAAAGGCCTTCTACGCATAAAATAAAGAGATAAGGGGATAAAGGGTCTCCTTGTTTCGATCTTCTCTTCGGCAAAATAGGGCCAATTTCAGAGTCATTGAAAGAGAGAGAATATTACACAGTAGAAACACAGAGCATAATCCAATTCACCCATCAAACATCAAAGCCTAGATTCAACATCATAAATTTCAAAATATTCCAATCAACCCTATCGTAAGCCTTGCTAATGTCAATCTTAAGAGCTGTTTCACCAGAGTTACCCCTCCCTTTATTTTTCATGTGATGAATAAGCTCAAAAGCAACCATAATATTATCAGTTATTAACCAACTCGGGACAAAAGAAGACTGCATAGGGGAAATAATTCTGGGTAAGAGAACTTTGAGCCTATTTGCAAGGACCTTAGCTATAATTTTATAAATGACATTGCATAACGCTATAGGTCTCAAATCTTTCATGGTACAAGGCTTATCTTTTTTTGGGATTAAAACAACAATAGTGTTATTGAGGGAATAAGGAAACTCACAATTATTCAACCAGTAACAACATTGAGTGAAAATATTCTCTCCAACAATATGCCAACATCGTTGAAAAAAAGCCAAATTCATGCCATCATGCAGGATCAGGAGCTTTGTCAGGGTGCATCTCAAAAATAGCTTTTTTGAATTCTTCTAACTCAAAAGGAGCAAGCAAAGAGTCATTGTCATTATTGTTAATAACCGAGTTGATACCCCTGAAGCTACTAAAATCATCACCACTAGATGCTGAGAATAAATTGTAGAAATAAGTTTGAACAACAGCACTCATGGAATCATCGTCAATACAAGCATTACCGTGATCATCAAGAAGCATGGAAATATGGTTAATGCATTTTCTTTTAGATGCTTGCGCATGGAAGTACTTGGAATTTGCCTCTCCATATTTCATCCAGAAAATCTTGGAATGCTCTTTCCAGTAAATAGATTCTTGGGCCAGCAGGTTGTTAAGCTCAGATTTAAGATACATGATAGCATTATCATCATTAGCAAGACGTTGATGCTGAATAAGCTTCTTGACATCTTTAATCTTTTCAGAAAAATTGCTGCTAACATGCTTACGCCATTGGACAAGGTGAATACCACACTCTCTTAACCGAACAGTTAAAGAAGAGGTAGCATTATCAGCCCAAAATTTTGCCACTACATCTAAGAAATCTTCTTCAATAAACCATTTATTTTCAAAATGGTACTGGCTAATTTTTTTGATAAGAAAAGAGCAAGAGGCTACTAATTTAATAGGGTTGTGGTCAGAAGTAGCGTGAACCAGATTGTACGGCTTGTGAAACTTGAAAATATCCATCCATTGATGATTGGCAAAAGCTCTGTCAAGATGTTCAAGAACACGAGAACTAGAGTTTCTACCTCTTTCCCAAGTATAACCAAAACCAGGAAGAGGAATTTTAGTAAGATAACACTCTGAAATACAATTTCGGAAGCCCTCCATCAAGTAATTAGGATAGTCCATACCTCCAAGCTTGTCATTTGCTTAGAGAAGATTGTTAAAATCACTAAAACAAATCCAAGGGAGTTGGTAGAGACGAGCCAAAGCCTTAAGAAGTTCCCAGCTAGCTCTTTTGCGATTAGAGTCAGGAAAACCGTAGAACCCAGTGAGACGCCATTCAGGAGAGATAGAATTATCTATGATCAGGTCAATATGATTATTAGAGAAACCTGTGATAGAGGTAGCAATGTTAGAATTAAAAAGAACCGTGAGGCCTCCACTACTGCCAAGCCTATAAACACAAAAACAAGAATCAAAGTTGAGCATAATATGAAGTTCTTCCATTTTTGCAGAATTAACAAGAGTTTCCATCAAAAATACAAGAGAAGGCTTATTAGAATTTACAAGCTCCTTATGAGCAAGAACTGCTCGGCGGTTGCATTAACCACGTACAGTTCCAAGCTATGTAACTTATGACTCCCGACGGGTCTGCTGAGCAATACTGGCTGTTAAAGATGGAGTGGAGGGCTGAGGAAGGGCTGAAGAAGATGAATCTCCACTAATGTTCATCTCATCAGTTGGAATAGTGATAGAGCTATTCTTTCTTGGACATTTTTTAGTTTCTTCGATGTCTATAACAACATTCTCCTTCAAACCATGGTCTACTGGTTTATCATAGGTTGGACCGGAATTAAATTCCTGGTTCACAGTAGGCAGATAGCCAGATGGAGTGTCCTTATTGGGATTGGACTTTTTGAAACTAATTTTCCATGGATAGGCATCATAACTGTTACTTATACGGTTATGACTTTGTAGTGCCTTTCCTGACGATGGACCTTCCTGATAGGGTTAGCGTGAATCATGGAACCAGGATTGCGTTTCCATTGCACTATCTTTTTTATGCTCTTCGCCCTAACTTTAGCTCAAATTTCTTTTGGCCATTCCCGTTGAATTTCTTCTTCAGAATTTTCAAGTAACCTGGTACAATTGGATTATGTGCAATAATGCCATAAAGATAACAAATCAATGGAACCCGTTCATAACTAAAAGAAATGTCAACTGAATCTGCCCCTTGCTTACGAACGCTTTTCTTGAGCATAAAGGGTTCTGTAATGTCTATCCGGGCTCTAACACGCATGTAATCATTCCATGATAATCTTTTACTGTTAGTATCATAGTCCAGAAATAGTCCCACGAGATTTCCTATATTTTTCGCTAAGGCTTCGGAGGCGAAACCTGGGGGAACATCATGAAACTGAACCCAAAGGTCAGTGTGAGTAAAATCAACATCTTTAGGGTTCTCACCTTCTTTCAGTTGATGTATGAGCAGGATACAGTTGTTAAATGACCAGGGACATGTTCTTCAGATTGACTTTATGAAAGAATTGAGTAAGATAGAGATTATTCTCCCCTATTGATTTGATATACGCTTCGCACAAAGGCCTCTATAGGTTTAACAGCGTGCTCTCCATAATTTTCAATAACAAAAATTTGAAAATGAAATGACATGACAATATTAGTTCTTATTTAAACTCTGCTTTTCACATATAAAAGAAATAAAAAACGTAAATTAATACATTTGAACCAAAATTCTAGCTATATAAACATAAGTTAAAAATTACATAAAGAAAACACAACTAAATAATTTATTTCTATTACCTAAGCACTACAAGGAAAATGAGAAATACCGACGAAAAAATACCGACGGTATATAAATCGTTGAAAATACCGATCGAAATAACGTAACCGTCGGGGAAATTGGGTGGGCGTTAAACTTTTGTCGACCGAAAACGATTCGGTCGCTGAATATGTTGAAATATTTTCCGACGCTCATTTTTCGTCGGTGATGGCGTCGGTGAAAATCGCACCCTTCACTTACTGAAAACGACGTCGTTTTGGTTATTATTTAGGGCTGCGTCTGCGATTCTTCCTCCTCTTCCCGCAGACGCAGCCCTTCTCCTTCGTTTTTTCCTCTGCTTTCGTCCTTCTTCTTCGTCGTTGCTGCTCGTCGGTTCGTCCGCCGCTGCTCGCCGCTTGCTGGTCGTCGGTCGCCGCACTCCACCATCACGTCTCCTCCTCGTCTCCGACAGCGTGGTAACTTCTCCTCCCTCCCCTCTTTAATTACTCCGACGGTGTTGAATGGGTATGTTAAAGGTTTTTAA
>JANVCQ010000005.1:12457856-12481986 GCA_025531925.1 Erythroxylum plowmanianum
ATATGAATTAATTATGAACGAGGTTAAGTTGGAATTTGGTGCACTTGAGGGAGTACCAAATTGAGATGATGAATCTTCAATATGAGCTATTTTATATATATATATATATATAAGTGGGATATTGTGGAAATGAAAGATAGGACTTTTGTGGATGATGAAAGTTGGATGAATTCCAATTAGTAGTTGAGTTGTTATGAATGATGTTGTAATAGAGGAAGCGAAGTTGGGATAAAATTTCAAGTTTTTCTTAAGAGTAAAATTTGTACTCTGACTTCCAAGGAAAAACTGAATCAATCTAGGTAAAATTAGTCAAAGTTGTCTTCATGAAAGTTGTAGCTTATTCCCTTATCTTTCCAACGGTATAAAGTATGCAATTTTTGGATATCGGAGTTGAGAGATATGAGCATTACAAGTCGTAATGTTGTTTCATCTTAGTTACTATTCATCTAAGATGAAGTTACTATTCATCTAAGACGATGTTACTGTTCATCTAAGACGATGTTATTGTTCATCTAAGACGAAGTTACTGTTCATCGTCTTAGTTTGTATTGTCATCTTCTGTCCTATTTTTGATCCTCTTAAAGGTACAAGCTTGCTTTGTGGTCTTCATAAAAGTTGTAGATCTAGAAGTTTTCTTTCAAATGGTCTAAGAACAAACTCAATCTGACATCTGTACAAAAAGTTATGGCAATTGCTCCAAGAGAGATACAAAATGATTAAGGACATAAGCATGTTGGATTCTTTTGACCATAACTTCGTAATACGACCTCCAAATGAGGTGATTCTTAAAGAAATAGACTCCTATTGAATTTTTGTACCTTCCCACAAAAATTGATAGCCATTGGTGTTGAATTTAGAAAGATTGATGGAAAGAAAGAGAGGGATCGGTTGGTAGGGCAAGACTTGGTTGTGAACATACTTTGGATTTTTAAGCTTAACTTCTTCTATAGAGTTCCAATTAAGATAGTTCTTGCTGCAAATTAAACTACAAATGTGGAGCTACAATTGCTTTGAAGAATTCAATTGTGATTCCATTGTGTGGGTTCACCTTTGTGGCTTGAGATGTTATGAGAATGAGAGTGAACTGATGATGGCTAATGAGGGTTAAATGAAATAACTCTACAGGTTAATACGCTCACGTTTTATAAATGATTTCCAGATATTGGGTTCCGAAAATGGATCCAACATGTTTGGTATTAGAGCAAGAAAAAAAATCGATGATGGTTAAGGATACTTCATTGGAGTACACTCACGTCATATGGTTCTGCTTAAGAGTTGGGTTCCGGAAACGACGCCCAATAATGAATCTCAACTAAATAGTAACTAAAGAGGTTCAAGCTCTATATGATTCAAATGAGCCATTTTAGCCTAAGAAGAAAACAAAAACAAGCATTACTAGTGTGTGGAGGCAAAGATGAGCCCCTAACAAGGAGAACAGTGGGATGTTAACTTGAGGAGTACCTCTCCTTTAACCTCAAGTCATGTTAGGGGAAATGAACTCAACGAACAATGCACCAATGTCAAAAGGAGGAATGCTACTAGGAGCAGAGTTGAAGGCTCCAAAGCCACTTCATTATGATTATAATATAAAGTGTTAAGGGCCTTAACTGCCCTAAATAATTTTTGGCTTTAAGGGATTTTTTGGTTAATGAAAAACCTTGGGTTTTTGCTCTTTTAGATAAAAAAATCAGATATTAAAATCTCAAGTTTCTTAATAAATTAAGTTATAAGAGGAGTTTTTATCTCAAATCACTAAGCTCATAAAAATGTTAGAATTATAGTGGGTTTTGATCCAAAGATTATAGATGTTGAGGTTCTAGAAATGGAGATGCAGATTATACATATGAGGTGGCATTTTATTGAGGAGAATACTCCTCTATGGTATATGGATTCAACCATGCTTTTCAGAGGAAGGATCTCTAGGGGAGTTTATTGAGTTTTCAGAGAAGAGTGATAAGACATTGGTTAATTACATATGACTCCAATTCCATTTTCTATAGAGAAAAAGCTAAGGGACACTTTTCTTTAAGATATTACTCTTTAGATGTTGATTTCAAAGCCAATTACTTGTTTTACGCTAAAAACTGCAAATATACAGGTCGTTACTTATAGAAAAAAATAGATATCGTCCCATAAAGATTGTGTTTAGGCATCATTTAATTCAGGTTGTGCTTTATCTAAGACTCAAGTTTGAATAATAATTGAAAAGTAAACTAAATTAAACAAACTAGCAACAATAAAATAATGTAACAATGGAAATCTGTCAAGATAATTAATCAAGTTATGGGAAAAGGGTTTTTACCTATCATTAATTTAATATAGCCTTTTATATGTTTATGGGGTGTCGGTTCTGGACGATCGTAAGGTTAATTACCCTCTCTCGAGTTATAATTATTCCTTAAATTGTAAACTCTAATTGAATTATGGACTTGCAATCTCTTAATTCACAAATTACCTACAATTCTAATTAGTTCTAAAGCTCTCTAATAAACAATCAGGTCCTGCACGAGATCTCTCTCCATAGAATTACTAACTAGATTGATTAATTGGTCAATTAGATCATCTAACTTTTGTTAATCTATTATAATCATTTTTATTCGGTTCACCCTCTCGATTTTGTTATCGAAACATGCAAAAACATTAATCAATCACAACACCCAATTTGAGTAAACACAATTCAACTACATTAACATTAAAAATAAGCAAAATCCTGAAGGAAAAGTTAGAACATCATTAACAACTCAAAATTCATAACCATACAACCCATCTTAATCTTACACATTAAATGAATAAAAAGGTAAACGGGGAGGAAATGACACTTAGGTTAGGTGATTCAGGAGAGCATCGGTGTCAGGAGATCACCTATTTTGAAGAGCTTCGGCGTCGGAACCCTCCTCCTTTTCTTCTTTTTCTTTTTTCTCTCTCTCTCTTTTGGGTTTCTAAATGTAAGCTGAATTTAGACTCCACTCTAGGGTTCCATAATTATCCTTTTCCAATTAAGGTAACCTTAGTGTCTTTCTGGGGCTTGAAATATCTGAATTTCGCGTCTGTCTGCGCGCAATCCATGATTGTAGCTAGTTTATCTGCTCTCTGTCACAATTGTGGCCCTATGCTTGAGCTCCTATCACAACCGTTGCATATTTTCCACGATCGTGGCCCTATGTTGGTGCTTCTGTCACGATCGTGGCAGGTCCCCCACAATTGTGGCCTTGTGTTTTAGTTTGAGTCTCCTCCTAAACTCTTCCGAATGCCCTGAAACACTAACAAATTTATCACGACACCTCATACATATAAAATTGAAGCTCAAAAACATGTTCTCATCTAAAGAATAATTAAAACATAAATGTTTATGAACTAACACAATTCTTAGGCTAAACACACACTAAACAATCAAATTAACCACTAAACACATATCAAATTACTTATAAAAATACAATGCAATCTACACCTATCAATATTCCCACACTTAACTTTTGCTTGTCCTCAAGCAAAGATAAAATACAACCAATAAAATTCTATCACTTCATTTTCACAAAGATTAAAGTATGCAATCCCTTAGATTTTATTCAACTCAAGTGTCAAGCTACTACATATATCATGACTAATTTTCATTGGTGCATATAAGCAAATTCCACCTATGAAACCATCACTCAAAGATAAGTATAAATTCAAAATGGACCTTCCTTATGGATTTCACTCATTTCTCTCAAGTGTTTGATGGTTAGGGTTTTGCTTAAACTTTCTAAAAGAAACCACACTATCATAGGCTTGCTAATACCCCAATTCTTCTCCATAATGATTACATGCTAGGATAGATCAAAAGAGCTTTGTTTTGGGTTGTAATGTGGCTAGGGTTAAGGTGGGTTAAATAGGTTGTAGGGGTTTATCACAAGCATTTATAAACTACTAAGTGTACAAAAAGATGACAAAGCTAAACTTCTAAGATATGTAAATAGATAAGATTACTTCTCTGCACTTATTGAAGCTACTACATGTTATTCCTTTTACTTTTCTTTTATTTTTTCTTTTGATTTTTGTTCTTTTCTCTTTTTTCTTTTTTTTATAATAAAGAAACGTTGAATAGAAAACAACAATTATAAGCAATGTGCTCTTCATTTGTGATTCTACACTAAAGTATCACTTAGCACTCTATTAACTTGTGATTGGGTAAGCTAATGAGGTTTGTGGATTTTAAAATTGGGTGATCTCAAGAAACAAAAGGTTAAAGGCTCAGTGGGGCTAGCAAGGGTTAATAAAAGGGTAGGTCATTTATGCCAAAGATTAAAGCAAGAATGCAGTAATTACCTAATGAAACATCACATAAACAAAGAATTGAAATGACTATAGAATGGAGTCATAGGGGCTTAATTCCTCATATAGGCTCAAATGAAAATCCATTATGCTTCTATACATTACCTCATTGTTCAAGTGTCAAGTTTTGAGTAAGCTTATGCAGCCAACTACTTTCATCACTCCACATGGTTCACTCTCTACCAAAGTAGCCTAATTTGAGTTCATGCATACATTTAATCTCATTCCAACTAGCATGATAGAATCTCATGGCAACACATTCATCACAAAGATTCAAATGTAAGGGAGATGACACACCTAATATTAGCAACCTAACATGCATCCCAAATGACATGAAAAAATGCAAACATAAATTCAAAGATTACCTCCCCACACTTGAACAAAACATTGTTCTCAATATGTAAAAGAGAACGTCCAAAACCAACAAACAACACCATGAAAAACAAAACACAAAAAGAATAATAGAAGAGATTAAGGGTAAGAAGGGTTTATAATAGTGGTGTTGATGGAAGTGGCGCGTTTTTCCTCTCATCGTTTGGTCCTCCAACAAGTTATGATGCACAATAAATCTTCAAGTAACCTCAAAACGTATCATTGGGGACCTGAACAAAACAAGTTAAACCAAACTAAATATTATCTAATCAAAACAACACCACACTAACATAAAGACAAACAAATGAAAGATAAACATGCTAAGCTAAGGTCATTAGCTTGATCTTTCCATATGAAATCATAAAAGAGTGAGTGAAAGGCAAGAAAGTACTTACCTTTCTTACGAGAATGGCCCTTCAAAGTAAAGCTTGCATCTATGCCTATTAACCTTAAAAGTTTCACCCTTTTCATTTTCTAACTTCAAAGCTCCATGGGGAAACACTTAACTAACCTTGAATCGGCTGCTGCATCTTGACTTGAGTTTTCCAACAAATAACCAAAGTCGTGAATTGAATGAAAGAACTAAGTCCCTACTCTTGAATTCCTTCTTCTTAATGTGATCACTTTTTAACTCTTCCTTTATACAACTTGACATTTTTATACACATCATATCTTAATTCTTCTAATTCATCAAGTTGTAACAATCTCTTTTCTCCTATTAACTTCTAATCCATGTTCAATTTTCTAATTTCCCAATAGGCTCTATGCTTCAACTCCAATGGTAATTGACAAGCCTTGTTATACATAAGTTGATATGGTCTTGTGCCTATGAAAGTTTTGAAAGCTGTCGTGTAAGCCCATAACGTATCATCCATCTTCAAGGCCCAATCTTTCCTTAAAGTGCTCACTACCTTCTCCATAATCTTCTTCAACTCTCTATTTACCACCTCCACTTGGCCACTCGTTTGTGGGTGGTAAGGGGTTGCCACTCTATGATGAACATTATATTTTCTTGAAAGAGCCTTAAAGTGTTTGTTGCAAAAATGGCTCCCTCTATCACTTATGGTTGCTCTAGGCACCCCAAATTGAGTAAAGATCTTCTTAATGAATTGTTGCACGACCTTGCCATCATTTGTTGGAGTAGCTATTGCTTCGATCCACTTTGACGCATAATTAACTCCAACCAATATATAAGAGTTACCTAGGGAAGATGGGAATGGTCCTATGAAATCTAAGCCCCACACATCAAATATCTCCACCTCTATGATGTTTGAAAATGGCATCTCATCTCTCTTCAAAATATTGCCTACTCTTTAGCACCTATCACAACGTAATACAAAATCTCGAGCATTCTTGAACAAGTTTGGCCAGTAAAATCCACACTTCAAAATGCATACAGCCATCTTGTGCGCTCCATAATGTCTGACATAAATTGAACTATAACATTGAGTCAAAACTTCAGGCATTTCATCTTTAGGGACACACTTGCGAATCAAACTATCAACACATATTTTATATAACATAGGTTCATCCCAAATATAGCGAGAACACTGAAATAAGAAACCCTTCCTTTGTTGATGCGAGAGATTAGAGGGAAGAATACCACCTGATAGATAATTGGCAATATTTGTAAAACAACGAAGAAAAGGATTTTCTACCATCATTAAAGCCTCATTAGGAAAATGTTCTTCAATTTCCTTTTCTTCTTTATTTTGTTCACCTTCAAGTCTCGATAGGTGGTCCACCATAACATTTTTCACTCTTTTCTTATCCTTAATTTCAATGTTGAATTCTTAGAGTAGAAGCACCCATCAGATAAGCCTAGCCTTGGCATCCTTCTTTGCCAAGAGATAACATAATGCCACATGATTTGTCAAAACAATAACTTGTGAGCCCAAAAGGTAAGAACGGAATTTTTCACATGCAAATACCACTGTAAGCAACTCCTTCTTAGTGGTGGTATAGTTCAATTGTGCTCCTGTCAAGGTTTTACTGGCATAGTAAATTGCATGTAACCTTTTCTCCTTTCGATATCTGAGTACACAACCAATAGCATAGTCACTTGCATCACACATGATCTCGAAGGGAAGTGACCAATCTGGTGACATAAAATAGGTGCTGTTGTATGTGCCATCTTTAACCTGTTAAAAGCCTCTAAACAATCATCATCAAACACAAAAGGCACATCTTTAACTAACAAGTTAGTTATTGGTCTACCAATACGAGAAAAGTCCTTGATGAACTATCAGTAGAACCTTGCATGGCCAAGGAATGCTTAGATGCCCTTAATGTTGGTAAGAGGTAGAAGTTTTTTGATCATTGTTTTAGCTCGATCTAACTCAATCCCCCTGCATGAGATCTTATGGCCCAAAACTATTCCCTTTTGGACCATAAAATGACACTTCTCCTAACTCAAGACTAAATGAGACTTGTTGCATCTTTGTAACACTCTATCCAAATTAAACAAGCAATGATCAAAAGAGTCTCCAAAAATGGAGAAGTCATCCATAAATACCTTCGTGAAGTCCTCGTTCATATCTGCAAAGATGGCCATCATGCACCTTTGGAATGTGGTTGGTGCATTGCATAGGTCAAAAAGCATCCTTCTGTAAGCAAAAGTTCGATAAAGACAGGTGAAAGTGGTTTTCTCTTAATTTTGTGGGTATATGAACACTTAATTGTATCTTGAATATCCATCAAGAAAATTATAAAAAAGAATAGCCAACCACCCTCTCAATCATCTAGTCTACAAAAGGTAATAGAAAATGGTCTTTCTTGGTGGCCAAATTAAGTTTTCTATAGTTAATGCACACTCTCCAACCTATGGTGATCCAAGTGGAAATCTGTTCACCTTTTTCATTCTCCATCACTATTATACCTCCCTTCTTAGGCACATATTGCACTGAATTCACCCACTCGCTATCTAAAATTGGGTATATAATACTTGCATCTAAAAGTTTCACCACTTCTTTCTTCACAACCTCTTGCATGTTTGGATTTAACCTCATTTGCCTCTCCCTTATTGTCTTACATCTTTCTTCAAGGTTAATCATATGCATCACCACATTGGGGCTAATCCCCTTATTATAAAAAATTTGCCACCCAATGCTCTCATCCTCTTCTTAATGGTCTCTACCACTTTCTCTTCTTGCCCAACATCCAATTGGTTGGAAATGATCATAGGTAAGGTGTGGTACTTGCCTAAAAATGTGTATCTTAGGTAAAAACCTAAGGGTTTTAGTTCTAAAGTGGGAGGCTTTACAATGGAAGGTGGTCTGGGTGCATCCTCTCTCTAACTTCTCTTGCTCACCTTCCTCACACAATTCCACTTCACTCATACTCTCATCTTTGTGCACTTTAATAACTTTCTTAACTTCCTTTTCATCCTCCTTCATACAATCGTCCACAACATCAATCTTCATATAAGCACTTCCATCCACCGATTGCTTCAAAGATTTAGTCCTATTAAATTCAACCTGCTCATCACCAATTCTCAAAACCAATTTTTCTTTATGCACATTAACTAATGCCCTACCAATATTCATAAAAGGCCTACCCAAAATCAATGGACAATTCCTATCTTCGTTAAAATCCAACATAACAAAATCAACAAGAATTATAATTTATCCACTTTTACCAGAACGTCTTCTACTACCCCAAATGGCCTTTAAATGGATTGATCCATTAGTTAGATAAGCATAGATGTTGGTTTGACGTCTCCTAGCCCTAATTTCATGAAAATAGACAAAGGTATCAAGTTAATACTTGTGCCTAAATCACATAAGCGTTTAGAAAATTCAAAATCATCAATAACATATGGAATGGTAAAACTCCTTAGATCTTGTAGTTTTGAAGGCATTATGCTTATGATGATCGAACTACAATTCTTCATCAAGGTCACCGTCTGATTGTCCTCCAAGTGCATTTGTGTGTCAATATGTCCTTGAAAAACTTTGCATGCTTGAGCATACACTTTAATGCCTCCACCAAAGACAGATTAATACGAAGTTTCTTCAACTTCTCCAAAAATTTGGAGAATTGATTGTCATCTTGATGTTGTCTCACCCTTTTCGGATATGGAATCTTAGGCTTATAGGGTGGTGGTGGTACATATGGCTTCTCTTCTTCTCTTCCATATTTTCCTTTTGTTGGCTATCTTTTTGAACACTTGGCTCCTTCAATTGCTTGCCACTCTTAAGTGTGATCACTTTGAGTTGTTCCTTTGGATTGGCCTCAATACTGCTTAGTAAGCTTCCTGCATTCCTAGAAGACAAAGAATTAGCAAGTTGACCTACCTATACTTCCAAGTTATGGATGGATGGATGAAGCGTGGCTCTTAGCAATTTGGTCAAACTTTGCCTCTATTCTCTTCTAACTCTCTTCTTGTCTTCTTTGACCTTCCTCTTGGCTTAAGAACTTTGAACCCAATACATCCATTAACTTATCCATTTTGTTTTCCAAAGATCTAAGTTAGTCTTGTTGAAATTTGGGAGGTCCTTGTGCTCTCACTTGGCCACCTGCATTGTTAGTACTCTACGAAAAATTTGGGTGATTTTTTCACCAAGGATTGTATTGTTAAAGTATGGATTATTACCTCATTGCGAGTAACCCAAGTAATTTATTTGTTCTGTACCACTCGCTCCTAGCAAGAAGCATTCAACTATGGCATGATTGTCCTGCCCACATAATTCACATTTTAACTGCATGGTTTTGACTATGGATGAAGAAGCTCCTTCCATATTGATTAACTGCTTGGTAAGGGTAGCAATTTGTGCTTGCAAGGTTGTCACTAAGTCATGGAATCATTTCTTTTTGCTCCTTGGAACCTTATCTACTCCTTTCATTTGACCACATAGAGCTGTTATTCGCCAACTCTTCTAAAATGTCATAAGTTGCATCAATAGTTTTCCTCATCAAAGACCCTCCTGTAACTGCATCTATTGTTCCCCTTGTGCTATGAGTTACACCATTGTAAGATGTCTGCAAAAGAAATTCCTTCAGAAGGTTGTGGTGGGGGCAACTCCTTTTTAATTCCTTTAATCTCTCCTAAGCTTCATACAACGACTCCACATCACTTTGTTGAAAGTTTGTGATCTCTTTGATGATTCTTATTGTCTTGGTTAAGGGAAAGTACTTAGCCAGGAAAGCTTGGGCTAACTACTCCTAAGTAGTGATTTGGCTTGTGCTGAGTGAATTATACCATGTCTTTGACCGATTCTTTAAGGTAAAAGAAAACAATCTTAATCTCACAGCATCATCAGACATCCCATTTAACCTGAAGGTATCACAAATCTCTAAGAAATTTGCAAGATGGGCATTGGGATCTTCGTTGGATAGCCTATAAAATTACACACTACTCTAAAGTATGTTGAGGAGTGCCAGTTTTATCTCAAAATTATTAGCTTGAATTTCTGGCCTTACAACTCCTTAAGGATTGAAACTTGGCCTCATTAAGTCCATCAATGTCCTCTCAGCTCCTCCTTGCTCTCCTTTTTCTACCATATTCCTTTTTATTTTATCTTGATGTCTAACTCTTCTCAGCTTTCTTTCGTGCTTTGTGATATTTGAAAATTCTTCTTTACTAAGCTCGTTAGACCTTCTCATGCTCCTTGTGTTTATGCACCTGCAAAAATGCAAAGAAAAGTATCAAACATTCTTAAATCAAAGTCACCTAAACTAAACAAGATGCTAAACAAAACAATCTCCAGTAATGGTGCCAAAAACTTGTTGATTGCAAAACCAATTACTTGTTTTACGTTGAAAACTGCAAGTATACGGGTCGTTACTTCTAGTAAAAAGCAGATATCATCCTACAGAGATTGTGCTTAGGCACCACTTAATTCAGGTTGTGCTTTGTTTAATACACAAACTTGAATAATAATTGAAAAGTAAACTAAAATTAAACAGCTAACAATAATCAAATAATGTAACAATGGAAATCCATCAAGAGAATTAATCAAGTTATAGGAGAGGGGATTTTACCTATCATTAATGGTAATCTAGCCTTTTATGTGTTTATGGGTTGACAGTTCTAGATGATCGTAGGGATGATTACTTTCTCTCGAGTTATAATCATTCCCTAAATTGTAAACCCTAATCGAATTATAGATTTGCAATCTCTCAATTCACAATTTACCCATAATTTTAATTAGTTCTAAAGCTCTCTAATAAACAATTGGGTCTCGCACGAGGTCTCTCTCTATGAAATTACTGACTAGATTAATTAAATGGTCAATTAGATCACCTAACTCTTGTTAATCTATTCTAATCATTTTTATTCGGTTCACCCGCTCGGTTTATTACTAAAACATGCAAAATCATTAATCAATCACAACAGCCAAATCAAGTAAACACAATTAAAATAGATTAATAATAAAAATAAGCAAAATCCCAAAGGAAAAGTTACAAACATCATTAACAACTCAAAATCCATAACCATACAACCCATCTCAATCTTACACATTAAATGAATAAAAAGGTAAATGGGGAGAAAATGACACTTAGGTTGGGTGATTCAGGAGAGCAGTGACATTGGGAGATCATCTATCCTGGTGAGCTTTAGCATCAGAACCCACCTCCTCTTCTTCTTCTATTCTTTTCTCTCTCTCTTTTGGGTTTTCAAATGTAGGCTGAATGTAAACTCCCCTCTAGGGTTCCATCATTATCATTTTATAGTCTTTTCTAATTAAGGTAACCCTAGTATCTTTCTAGAATCTGAAATATCCCTTGAAAACTCGAATATGAAGGTGACTCCGTGTCTGTCTACGTGCATGCCATGATTGTGGCTCTTAGCACACGATCATGGCCAATTTATCTACTCTCTATCAAGATCGTGATAGGTTCCCCAAGATTGTGGCCCCATGCTCGAACTCCTGTCATGATCTTGGCCCTATGTTGGTGCTTCTATCACGATCGTGGCAAGTCCCCCATGATTGTGGACTTGTGTTTTGGTTCGGGTCTCCTCCAAAACTCTTCCAAATGCCCTTAAACACTAACAAACTTATCAAGACACCTCATATATATAAGATTGAAGCTAAAAAACATGTTCTCACCTAAAGAACACTTAAAAACACAAATGTTTATGAACTAACACAATTCTTAGGCTAAACACACACTAAGCAATCAAATTAACCACTAAACACATATCAAATTGCCTATAAAAATACAATACAATCTACACCTATCTTTAGACTTCAAGGTCTGTGTTGATTTATTAGCAATCATTGATCTCAAGGCATATGGGCACTCTTCTCTTGGATCAATAAGCACACTAATGGATGGTTCCTTAGAAAAAATCTAGATCAAGCTATGGTTAATCAGGAATGGTTACAAAAATTTATATAAAGTAAAGCCTCCTTCTTAGATCCTATCTTTTCTGATCATACCTTTATTAAAGTGTGTGATTTGTACTTAAATGTGAAAAGATGCTCTCCCTTTAGGTTTATCAATTATTTGGATAAGTGGAGGGGTTTTAGGATTGCTTAAGGAAAGGTGTGACAACTAACATAAACGAAATACTCCAGTAAAAAGGTGTGCAGAAACTTAAGATAATCCAAGAAGAATTAAAGTCCCTCAAGAAGCAAATAGGGGAGAGTACCTCTTAATCCATTACATTAGCCAAAGACATGCTCTATCAAGTTTAAAATATCCAATCTTATAATCTAGAGATAGATCTCCCTTTTCTTTGTAGAAAATAAATTGAAATATTATTTATAGGCTTTAAATAACCATGTCAGTTTAATGGAGTAGAGGGCGAGGATTAAGTGGCTCAAGGAAGGAGATAAAGCATTAAATTTTTCTTCAACTTCCTAATTGCTAGGAGGAATTGTAGTTCTATTAATGTATTCACCTCGTAGGATGGGAGAATGATATACAAATAAGAGGAATTGATGAAAGAGACTGAGACATATTTCAAGGAATTCTAATGCTTTCAGAAGATAACAATACGTACTTAACTCTTAAAATCTGTTATTTAAAAAAATTATCTAAGGAGGAGACAAATCAATAATCAGAAATATTGAGGATTCTAAAATAGAAAGGGTGGTCTTTCAAATGAATCCTAAAAAGGCACTAGGGCCAGATGGATTCAATTGTCTTTTCTTCCAGAATGCTTGGCTCGAGATAGGTCCAATGGTGAAATAAGCTGTCAAAGATTTCTTTTCTGCAGGAATTTTTTTGAAGGAAATCAACAAAACCTATCTTTTTTTATTCTTAAATATGCTCCAATTTCCTCTACAAGGTGATTGCAAAAGTTATTGCTAACATAATAAAACAGGTCTTGGGATCTTTGGTTAGTGATAATCAAAGTACGTTTATGCAGTTTAGACAAATAGGAGATAACATCTCCATAATGTAAGAACTCCTAAGAGGTTATTCAAGGAGGAATTCCCCAAAGAATTGCTACTTTAAGATAGACATTTGGTATTGTAGAATGGAATTTCAATTTTTTTTGGGTAATAATGATAATGATATTACCAAACAATAAAAGTATACACACTATAGGTAGTGAAAGAATGAAGCCACCTACTAGATAGGGTTCCTCATTCCTTTCACTCCAATGAATCTAGTTGCATAAATTCTAAAAGAAAACATTGTTAGACTTACATTTTTTACCATGACAGTTTAAAGTATGCATTTAACACACAATTTAATCTCTTCAATAATGTTGTTATTGCATTTAAACTTTTCCTGAAATGAGTACAATTTCGTTCCTGCCAGATAAAATAAATCACAACACATAAGCTAGTAGCCAGAAGATACTCGATAACTTGTGATTTCTTACATTTATCAATCCAGTGAAAGTAGCTTTGAAGTGTTGATTGATTGGAATGCCAACTAATCTATCTCTTAATAGCCAACAGGATATCATGTGATTTAGGACAAATAAGGAAAAGATAAGCAATGATTTCATTATCAAAATCACATAGATGACACTTCATAATGCCTTATAGGAAACCAAAATAGTGCATTCTATCTTTTGTTAGCAATCTATTAATAAATCAATGTTTAGGCACACTTAATTTACCACAAATAATGTTTGCATATCTACATTTCTGAGTTTTTCCTCTTAGCAGATCATAACCATGAGCTGCAGTATAAATAGCACTCCTAGCTGTCTATATACTATCACTGTCGTAAGCACATCGGATTAAAACCTGTATTACTTCTCCAACTTATGTTGTTATGGTCAATGGATTTGCAATAAATATTTTCCACGGTTAATGGGGGCTTAGGCAAGGGGATCTCTTGTCACTTTATCTTTTCATATTATATGTGGAAGCCCTAACTTCTCTTTTGAATTCCAATATTAGCAGGGGAACACATTTCAAACATCACAGTAGGTGCAAGAAAGTCTCTTGGGTGAATATGTTCTTTGCAGATGACCTATTCTTATTCTCTAAAGTTGATGGCGAATCAATTAATCTCCTGATGTCTACTTTGAATGAATTCAATTCCATGTCTAGATTGACTGTCAATTATGCCAAAAACTATTTTATTTTTTATAAATGTGCAAATCAAATAAAAGGGAGAATAACATTTATAACTGGAATGGGGAGAAAACAAACATCCCTTATATGCTATCTAGGCTTACCAATTATAAGTAGAAGGATCCAGTCTAGTGAATGTTTTCCTCTTATTGTGAAAAATCAAAAGAGATCGACTTTTTAAACCAATCGAGCCTTATCCTTTAGAGGTAGACTACAGTTAGTCAATTTAATCCTCAACTCTATGGTCTTCTAATATAGTGTTAACAAGGGGACTCATTATATCAATGGAAAAGCTCACGAGGAATTTTTTATAGGAGGTTATGATTCTAAAAAGGGCTATGCCAAAGTAAAGTGGGGCAATGTTTGTAGGCCTAAGGTGGAGGAAGATTTAGGAGTTATCCCTATAAAATTTACTAATAATGCTCTCATGATAAAGAAATTCGTGTCCATTCTACAGGGTAAGGAAACTCTATGGGTCAAATGGCTCCATAGTTATTTCCTAAAAGGGAAGAGCATATGGTTTGTTAATCCCAAGACTTCCCATTTTGGCTTCTAACACAATTGCTAAGGTTCAAGGAATAATTGAAACTTGAAATTTCTTGTTAAGATGGGATCGAAAAAGGGCTAGTTTTTGTTATGATAGTCGAACGAGAAGTGGTAGCCACTCATCTATGGACCAGCTCCCTTTAAGTGCTAAGGTAAAATCTTTTATAAGAGAAGGGCAGTAGATGGAATTCCCAAGGAAACTTCAATTCCTAAAACCCAACTATCATGCAAATATAATATCCCCTGATATATGCATTTAGAGAAACCATCCCTAGGTATTATTCAGTACTAAGATATATAGAAAGTGGCTAATTAAGAGAAATGATAAAGTAAATTGGCATGGAATAGTTTGGCATAAGGAGCTTCTGCTTAGCTATTCATTCATTCTATATCTAACAACCCTAAACAAGCTAAGTACAGTGGATAGGCTTCCCTTTCTGAATCCTAATGAGGAATGTGTCCTATGTAACTCATAGGGAGAAAATAGAGATCATTTTTTCTTTGAGTGTCTTTTCTCTAAGGACATTTAGAACTAGATCATGCTCAAATTCCTTTGGGATTTAAACACTCATCAAGTTATAGGTATTATGAAATGCTTCATCATATCAAAGCTAGTCTTATAACCTAATGCAAATTTCTATCTTATTTCCTTCACGAGTTACATTAAGGAAATATGGACTGAAAGAAACCTTGGAAGGTTTCAGGAAATAAGTAGAAGTCAACAATAAGTTTTTGATTATGTTTATATTAAAATTAGAGAGAAAATTATCTCCTCGAATGCCAGTATGGAATGCTCACCTCACGTAGCCAGATTATAGAGAATATAGCTAATGTATGCTAATCTCATACAGAAAGGAGAAGTTCACTATAAACAACATATAAAGAAATGGAAAACATAAATGGAGGGCTTACTTCTAGGAGATTGATGGAGCAGAGATGAAGGATGTTGGACCCTGAAATTTTTTTTCTTTAAGTTAAGGATGATTCAAAATTTTTTTTTGGGAGGTTTAGATAGATTTAATTTTTGGAATTATAATTATGTCAAAGTTAGTAGGATTTATTAAATGGGTCAAGGGAATTAAAGTGTTAATGTAATAAGGATGTTCAAGGATATTTTTGGGAGATCACTTAAGCATAAAAGAACATAAGCTTATAAGGAAGGGTAAGGTGGATGTTTTGGGCTCATTAAGGGTAAAAATGGTAAAAGAATATGTTGTCTTGCTAAAAAGAGAAAAATGTGAATTTAAGGGAGGAAAGAGTGAAAACAAAATTAAGAGAGAAGAAGAGAGGTTTGGTGAAAGAAGAAAAGAAGAGAAATCAAGTTTTGTTAAGGTAGGTTAACCATCTTTTTTCTTGCTTTATTAAAGGAATGGGTTGTGTTGAGGATGAAGGAGCAAGAGAGAGATAAGGGTTTGTGTAGAGAATGAAAAGTTTGTGTAGGAAGAGGATGAATTAGGAGAACTCAATTGAGTTTAGGGTTTCTAAACTAGATCTTAGGTTTTCTAACCTAGATGGACTATGGGTATATTAGATTTGAGTTTAATTTGTGTTTGTCACAATTTTTGTGAATTTTGAGGTTTATGAATTTTATTGGAATGTTGTTTTAAATGGAACCTTGGTTGTTTTAGGAAACTAAGGGAATCCTACCAAAGAGCAAGGGGAAAGGCAAGCTTGGCTTAGACTTTTGCAAGCTAATTAGGTGGGTAATATATTTATAGTTATTGTGTAATTAGGCAAATTCTTGCCTATATGTGTGTATGTTGATTTGCTTGAAATTGAAATAATTGTGAATGTTTGGAAATGCATGATGCATTGTGATTATGTTATACCTTGAAAAAGGTTTTAACATTTTAAATTAGATGAAAAGAAGAAAAAACGTGAAAGTATGAGCATATGATTGAATTGCACATAAATTAGCTGTGATTGGGCAAGAGAGGAACCCATTTAGTTAGTCACGTACACTTTGACCCATAGCCTTCTCTCGACTGCCCGCTTAAGGCCACGAGATTTTGAGAATTTGGACTCATTTTGTTCATGGTGTAAACTTCGGTTTCTCTATTTTGTTTTACTAAACTCTCGAGTCATTTGTTTATGCATTGCATCTTTAAATTGTCGAGTATGGTGCATAGTTGAGTGTTATGTTTAATGGATGAAGTTTATACTATGTGTTATAAGTTTAAGTTAAATTGATCAAATGCTTAAATTGCTAGAATAGATTGAGAATGCTCGAATTGCTAGATATACATGTACATACGCTTGAATATGTGGTCAATTGCCAATGGCTATAAATATATTAGCCACTGAGCGATGTAGCTCACCCCACTATTCCCTCCTCAGGTGCAGAACGAGAAGGTTAGCAATCCTTACAAGGCATCGGAAACTCCATGATATTAGAAACTTTTGTAACTAAGTTAGTTCGATCACTTTTGGATAGCTTTATAAGCATGTTAAACATTGAGCATCCCATGTATGTTGTATTTTGTGTTAAGCCTTTGATTATTATGTTAATATGTAATTAAAGTTATGTATGAACTTCTTTTGATTTAGAAAATGATTTTAGAATTGAAAAGTTCCCCAGGTGTATGTGTATATTTCTTTTGCAGTTGTACATTTCATAATCCAAGTCTTTCCTAGGTGTAGAAATTATATGCTGACTTTAAGGGAAAAACTAGACTAATTTAGGCTGAATTAGTCAAAGTTTTCTTTCGAAAAGTTGTAGCTTATCTTTCTAGCTTTTCAACGATATAAAGTATGAAATTTTTGGACATCGGAGTCGAAAGTTATGGTCCTTATAAGTGGAGATGCTCAAGAGTATGGTTTGTATCATCTGGTGATGACCTGTCGTCTGGTGATGACGTATCGTCTAGTGATGATATGTCATCTGTTGATGACGTATCGTCTAGACGATGATGTGTCATCTGGTGATGACGTGTTGTCTGGTGATGACGTGTATCTTCTATGCACTATTTATCTGACCCTATCGTCTGGTCCAATTTTGACCCTATAGATGATGGAATCTGTCTTAGGGTCTTCATGAAAATTGTAGATCTTGAAGTTCTCTTTTGAACCATTCAAAGAACACCTTAATTTGATTTCTCTAGAGAATGTTATGACAAATTTTCCAATTCGTCTGACCCTTCGTCTGGTTTCGTCTAATCCTATTATCTAGTCCAATTTTAACCCTATAGATGATAGAATCTATCTTTGAGGTCTTCATAAAAGCTGTAGATCTTGAAGTTCTCTTTCTAATCATACAAAGAACACCTTAATTCGATTTCTCTAGAGAAAGTTATAATAATTTGTCTAATTCATCTGACCTATCTGGTTTTGTTTAATCCTATCGTCTGGTCCAATTTTGGCCATGTAGATAATATAATCTATCTTCGAGGTCTTCATGAAAGATGTATATCTTGAAATTCTCTTTCGAACCATCTAAATAACACCTTAATTTGATTTCTCTAGAGAAATTTATGACAATATTTTCAATTCGTTTGACCCTTCATCTGGTTTCATCTGACCCTATCATCTGGTCCACTCTTGACACTGAAGATGATAGAATTTGTCTTCAAGGTCTTGATGAAAGTTATAGATCTTGAAGTTCTCTTTCGAATTGTCTAAGGAACTCCTTAATCCAAATTCTCCAAAGAAAGTTATGACAATTTTTATAATTCATCTGACCTTTCATCTGGTTTCATCTGACCCTATCGTCTGATCCACTCTTGACCCTGCAGACAATAAAATTTTTCTTCAAGGTCTTCATAAAAGTTGTAGGTATGAGTGGGTCTATATTATGCCCTAATTGTTTTAACTGATGTAACGAAATTTAGTGGAGATTGAGAGAAGAGGAATTTTGAGTAATTTCCTCGATTAATTGTGTTTCTTTTCCTTAGATGAGTGGGTTTGTATTATGCCCTAATTGCATTAACTAATGTAAGGGCATTTAGTGGTGGGCTATTTGTAATTACACACTCCACTTATTAATTAAATCCTTTTTTAATTTCTAAAAAAAGACAAAAAATGAAGCAGCCAAAAATAGACACAAAATCAAAACAACCAAAAGTAACTAAAAAATTGACTCGTAGCTATAAAAATGAACATTAACATAGTGAAGATGCTATAAAGTTAAAGAAGGGGACTTCGGTGGTAAACAACGATGATGAAGAGAATGAATAACAATGGCCCATGTCATATTGCGATTGAAATATTTAGGGCATTCATATTAGGTTTTTTTAACCTCATATAATTAATTAGTTAATGCAATTAATTATCTTAATTTATTTAGGTTAAATTAAATTAAATATAATAATAACTTATTAATTAATTTTAAAATTATGAGCCCTACATTGCCACATGGTGCTTATGTGGCATTGCAAAACTCTTTATAACATTAAACTATTATAAACTTTTACCATGTCGTCACATTGACGATCTTATATCCCCGTAACTTTTTTCGTTAATGTAGAGTTGAATTTGATCATTCATAAAATAATTCAATTTAACTTAATTGCTGTGAAATGTTAACGTTTAATTAGTTATTAGAAACAAATCTTATGATTATTTTTGTCCCTTTTACCTCTTTTTTTTTACTTTTTAATGTTATATGTCAATGTCTCATTGGTACTTTTTTTTTTGGAAACACAAATCTAACCGTTTAGGGGCATTTGTTTGTTCATAGAGATAAAAGGTTAAAAATGTATTTTAAATATCAATATTCACATCAAAATACAAATTAAACTCTAACAAATTTAAAGTGTTTAATTTAAAATTTAATATTAAGTAAATGAAAATTTTGCTAGAGATAACTTTTTGTCAATAAAATGCCAAATTAATATTAATGTGACATTACTTTTTATTTTTACAATAAGATAATGGGTTCGCCATTGTAGCATCAATTATATGAAATTAATAAATAATTAATCGTTCATCATTTTTCACTAATATATGTTGTAGGATCAAGAGGCTCTTGAGCCATTAAACATAACCTCTTGAGTAGGAAATATAACCCAATATAAAAGGACCGTGATGCATACGAGTTATAGGAAAAAGAGAACATATTGACTTGTATTATATTGCTAAGCAATATAGACAATAATAGTATATGTGAGTTTCGAAAGCATGAAATTGCTAAGGACATGTAGTCTATATTAGCTACATGATTTGGGGGTACCTCAATGACCAAGATATGATCACTCTTTATCAAGTTTGACATATATAAATAAAAGAAGTGCCTAGATCATATAATACAAAGACATCCATGACAAATGACAAATATGATAAGTGAGCTAAGCGATGTTGGTCATGAATGGTCCAATACGCAACAAGTGTAAGCTGTAATTTGCTCTTTGTCTCAAAGTTGGGATCACATACTAGAAGAAGAGCATTTAAAAGCTTCAAAGATGTCTTTTGAGATATTTGTAATTGGCTTTAGCTCACATGAAGTTATAAACAAGAAGTGGAAGCATTATGGTAAGCATAAGTGGACAAAGAATAAGGGACACCACCACTTTGTTCAAGACTCCAAGAAATTCAACTGGAATCAACATAAAATGTTTAAACATCCTTTCAAAAAAATGAATATGAAATGTGTTAAGTGCTATAATTATGGCAATAGGGTCACTTTGCTTGTAACTGTAGCGAGCTTAAAAAAATACATTCTTATAATAAAAACATTCATTTACTAAATGTTTCTCATTATATTTTTCTAATAGAATCACATCCTTTATGGATTCTAGATTCAGGAGCAACCAACTATGTAGTGAAGGATAGAGATGCCTTCATAGTTTTTTCGAAAGATCTCACTTGGAAGGAAATGCCTTTATGTAGGTGAGAATTCCAAAGTGGTTGTGCAAGGGATTGACACATGCGAATTGGTTACATGTGGTGGTCGACTCCTTATCCCATATGAGGTGTTATATGGTCTACAAATTTGACAAAATCTTCTTTCTGTGTTGATGTTAGTTAAACTTGGTTTTAATATAAACTTCCATAATGATGAATAGATTTGTACCTTGGAACTGTTTGTTATAGTCATGGTTTTATGTTTAATGGTTTTATTATGCTGGATGTTATGATTATTAATAATATTTTTTTTGGTGATTCAGTAAATTATATAAATAAATAAAAGTTATGTACGAATCAAGAGATTGCTAAGATGTAAATCTCTTTTCTAAGACAGAAGGAATAACCTTACATGAAGGCATGAGGAACCCTACAAGATCGTTCCTAATGACCACTAAAACCACAACATCGGGCATATACATATCTACCAATCAAGAGGCCCTATAGAAAAGGTTCATCTTAACAATAGGACAACCATTTCCAGATAACAAACTAGAGCAGAAACATATACTAGTCAATCCTACCTCTAAAGAAAAAGCATAACTTCAAACCAACACTTCATTAGGAGAAGAAAGTTCTATTAGTTTTTTCTAGAGAAGAAAGTTCTATTAGTTTTTTCTAATTTCCTGAACAGTGTGGGATCTTCATTGCTTAGGGTACCTATGGTGGTGAAGAAGAACCCAATACCCCTTACTACTAGCTTCCATCTAGCCCTTGATCTCTCTGTCGAATGTTTGTTCAACTCACCCAACCATCCTTTGTAAACCCATATGGCTTCTGGAACTAAACATAATAGTAAGGGACCTCCTATTGTTAGGAGGTGGTTTTAGCATAACTTCACTGTAACCATCTTTCCTTTTCTACTACGATGGAGAGACCATGTCTGAAGGTGTTTCCCCCTATAGCTTGCAGGAACATGCTTAAGGCTTTTGGAGGTTGGAGCATTCCCTGGAATTGAAGTCTCCCTTGCTGTATGTATCGAAGAGGGCCTTTATTTTCCTAAACCTAAAATAAAAAAACCTGCATGCATTACATTAGAAAAATAAAACACTCAAACAATTACCTTCTCTCTGTTTTGAGTTGAGTTGTTCCATAACTTGAAAGATCACCCTAGTGTTGATGCTCCCAACTTCCAAGACTTCATCTTTGAAGGTTCGAAAGTTTCTTTCATTCCAAAAGTTGTACACAATAATATAAAGGAGGATGATAACATTATTGATGTCATAATTTCTGAAATTTGGTGGTTGGTTGAACCAATTTAGAATGGACTGAAGGTTTGTCAGATTAGGAAGGTATATTTGAAAGTGGTTAAGACAGTGTAACCACACTGTTTTAGAGAAGGAACATTCAAAGAACCGGTGATCAATAGTTTCAATGTCTAAGGTACACAAGGAGTAATGGTTTGGTGTGTGAAGGTAAAGGAGTTGGTCACTTGTTTGCAATTTGTTAAGAAAAGCTAACCACAATATGAAAGAATATCTAGGACTGATTCTTTTATACCAGACTAGTTTATTCCAAGGTACATTTTGTTTCGGAGGTCTCATGGATTTATAGGCTGAAGCATTTGGATACATTTTTTAGGAGCTTGCTAGCCATTTCAAACTATCAGGTTGTGAACAATCTGGTTGATATTATAGAGGCTCTAGAGTTCTAATGGTCCCGATTGTTGCCTCTTGCCAGCACCACTCATTATTTCTGATTACATCAGACACTCTTGCACACATAAGTAGCTCTAATCCATTGATCACTCTAGGCGTTGAGGGATCCACCAAGATACCTCTAGGATGCCAAGGATCTTGCCAAAAGAAAATAGAATTCCCATTCCCTATCCTAAATCTGAATTGGTTCCCTATTTGATCCCTAACATATAAAATCTTCCTCCAACTCCATGAACTATAGTTGGAAGGTTGGGCACTCGAGAATTAATAATACTATTAGTTATTCATTAGTTACATCATCTAGTACTTTTAACAATGAGGCAACATTATAGCATGCTTGACTATATTACATTAGTCAAAATCAAATAAATCGATTGGCTAAAGAGAGCCTTTTAGGTAGTCTAAGTCAAATAGGTCTACCTACATGTGAACATTTTCTAGCTAGTAAAATGGTTAGAAAACCTTTTGCAAAGGGAGTATAAGCTTTATACCTATTGTAACTAGTGCATTCTCACATTTGTGGTCCAATGAATGTAAGGGCAAGACGTGAGCTTATATATTTTATCACTTTTATAGATGACTATACTCAATGTGGTCACGTCTATTTGATTTCTCACAAATCAAAAGCATTAAGTTGTTTCATCAACTACATGAATTTAGTTAAGAATCAACTATAAATGAAGATAAAAAGCATTCCAAACTGATCAAGGATAAGAGTACTTGCCTGATAGTTCAAAATGCTATGTAAAGAAAAAGAAATAGACATATAGTTAACTATTCCTAGAACCTAACTATTCCTAGAATCCTATAGCAAAACATTGTACTGGAAAGATGTAATAAAACACTAGTAAAAAATGCTTAGGTCCATGATGGCATAAGCAAATTTTCCAATCACCTATTTGGGTGATATGTTTATAACAACCGCTTATGTGCTTAATCGTGTGCCTATAAAATCAATTACAAGCACTTCATATGAGTTATGGATAAGTAAAAAACTTGACATGACAACCCTTAAACCGTAGGGATTTGTTTCCCATGTTTATGTTTAACAACAATAACAACATCCTAGTAAAAATTTAGCTAAAATGCAGGATCTAGGATGGTACAATAATATACAGTCTTAGTCCTAACCAGTAAAAAGAATGTTTTCAATATACCCATATAAAAAAGGTTTTGAGAAATGTTTAAAGAAAATAAAAGTCAAGTAAGAATAAGGAATTCAAATTCAAAATAAAATAGATATAAATAAATAAAAATTTAAAAATATAAATACAAATGCAGATACAAATACAAATAAATAATGAAAATAATAATACAATTAATAATACAAATACTAATAAATTATAAATTATAAATCATAAAATAAAGATGAAAATACTTAAAAAATTATAAAAACAAGTACTGTAGATAAAGGAGTTTAGGCTAAATACAAGACACAAAGAATCAAAGGAAAGGTTCAAAAGACCTAAGGATAAAGAGAAGGACCTCTTTATAAAGGATTCTTTACTCGTAGTCTATGTTTATATTCTCTCTCATAAATATGGGAAACTAGGCCTAAAAGGAGATAAAAGTATTTTGATTAGATATTTTGAACGCTTAAAAAGGTATGTGTTCATAGGTGAACAAGGTAGTGAAGGTGTAACTGAATTTGAATCACGAGATGTAACATTTTTAGAATAATTTTCCAAAGTAGGGTGAAATATAAAAAGACCTATTTCTATATGAGACTCTTGATCAACATAATTATGTTATGAGGAATCAAGATGGAGAATTTCGAATAGTAGTTAAGGGTAGTTCAGTTAGTACACTACAAGAAAATCGCAATATAGCGACGGAAAAATAGCGACGGAGTATATGGCGTCTGTTAATTGCGACGGAAAAAATAATCCGTCGGTTAAATGAAGATAATTTCCGACG
>JANVCQ010000005.1:12543768-12567237 GCA_025531925.1 Erythroxylum plowmanianum
TCATGTATATATGGAGGCCTTATTATGCATGAACATAGCAAAACACTTGTAATTACTCCTAACCCGTTCTAAATTACTGTTTTACCCTTCCCCTCGATGATGGGATGTTACACTTAGGGTTTGGGATCAAAAGGAATATCCGCAGTTGTGTTATAAGCCTTAAAATTAAAAAAAATACCTAGAGTTAAGTTTTGGGGCTTGAAATTGAATGGAAATACTTATGAGTTAAATTTTAGGACTTGAAATTGAATAAAATGCTTAGTCTTAGGGTTTAGGATTAAAAGGAATGGCCAGAACTAAACCTTAAGGGTTGGAATTTAAAAAAAAATCAAAAATTAAGTCTTAGGAAGTGGGACTGAAAGGAATGCATAGGGTTCAGTCTTAGGAATTGGGGTTAAAAGAATGCCTAGATTTGAGTCTCTGGGTTTGAAATTACAAAGGATTCACTAGAGCTTAGTCTTAGGCTTGGATTAATTAAAAAGGAAAGCCTAGTGCTATACCTTAAGGCTTGAATTAAAATTGAAAAGGAAGTGAAAAGGGTGCGTCGTAACTATTTCTAGTGCATAATTCTTTGAATGCATTTTGGGTTTGATTTGAGAATAAGGAAAGCATAAAAATTAAAGACTCCATACCTGTGGATTGGCCAAGATTCTTATGAGCTTGTTATTTGGACTTAAATTTTCTTTTAATCTTATCTAGTCTCTTAAAATTTTATTTTATTTTAGTGAATTAACTTCTTTTATATTATGCAAACCCCATATAATTGAAAAATAATAAGTAAAAAAAGAAAATGACTTTGTATATATTCACTTTAAGCTTAGGTTTATACTTAGGCCCAGTTATTAAAAAAAAACTTCTTTGGTCCAACGGTTCAAATAAGATTTTAATTGTTTTGAAATCATGATCCTATTTAAGTTAGGTCTAAAAGAAAAGGATTAAACTTATAATTGCAATCAACATATTAATTCATGTCATGATAAAGATAAGAGAATTAGTATGATGGGTTCAAACCTTAATAATCTCAGTAAATTGTTTTGGCTTTACCGAACTCTTTTTTTGTTTCAATGATGTTTGAATCCTTACTTTTTTTTTTAGATTTTTAAGCACTAACTTTATTGACTTTCACTATAAAGACAAAAAAAAAAGAAAAATAATTGAGACATAATAAGCATAAGTGAAATGAATATCTAAAATTAACATTATGAAAAATAAAATAAGCGATTTATCATATAATGTGTGTAAGATTAACTGCTTTATTACATACTAACGGCTTTTCTCCCTTTTGGTTGCTCATTGACTCACTCACATGCTTTCTATAGAGCTTAATGATGTCCCGAGTGTATTTATTGATGTTATTTATAAAATTGATGTTATTGATAAAAATTATAAAAATTGACATTTAAGGGGATAAATGGCTCTTCATCTTTGTCAATATAATTTTTGAGCCTCTTATCACAAACCCGTTAGTAGTTATGTATTTAAAATATAGTTGCTTATTTAATGCTAAAAAATCATGTAGAGAAGATGTCTCGTAATCTCTTTAAACATTAATCTTTTATATATTTTGTCAACCAAATTAGTGAAATATTAATGAAGAATGACCATTTAAACTGAGTTGTTTGATTTCTAATAGTTTATAAACTTTAATTGAAGATTTAAAACTTTGAATACTAAAATGAAAACATAAAAAAAGTTATCATGCTTTGTAATTCATTGTCTATATTTCCTAGTATTACTATATGTATTCCAATAATTACATCGTTGCCGACTTTTGTATATCAATCACCATTCCCTTAAATGGATCTTCTAATATTATATCGTGAATTAATGAGACTTATTGTTCTGTGGTTAAGTAATATGCTTTCACAAATTCTAATAGCTAGATGTATGTCAACCACTAAAATCTCATTTATACAGCTTTGTAATGCCAAGGTCCATATCCTCCATTTTTAAGTATAGAGAGTATAGTCTACTCGATAATATTGTAAGGATTGGTAACACTTAAGGAATAATAGGGCTAAGCAATATGATGTGCATACTAGATATCTATCTTTTAGTTCCTTAATAATCATTTCAAAAACCATCCAAAGCTTCCTTTTAACTTTACGACCATTAAAATGGAAGGATAGGTTGATTCATCCACTACTTGTTGAATGAAGAATAAGGCTTTAACATCTTTCTTTCAATTATCTTGATTATATTCTAGTTTAGATTTATTGCAGCCTTTCTTTAGCAATCTCTTAAGTCTTATGACAAGATCAATATCTTCCGTCTCTAGCTTGCTACTTTGGAAATGTGAAAATGTTGGCAACAAAAGATTTACAATATTATTGTTAGCTATTAACTTTGTGATTTCCTGTTACAATTTCAAAACTCTCTCATTCCCTATCATCTTTACAGTAACTGTTATCTCTGATGGTGAAGGCTACTTGAATATGACACGATTAAAGCCTGAATAATAATTGATGAAACTATTGTATAGTTTTTTTTTGTTAATTGCATGAATCCATGCTTATAAGGCCTTAAATGTAATTTCTATTTTAGTTGATCCTTCAATTCAGTGACAGTATCTATCAAGTTAGATATAGAATTATTGAGTGTAAAATTTAAAAGCATTTGTGGTAATTTCCAAGTTAAAGTATATTCCCCCCTCATTCTCAAGATTCCACTAAAACATTAAAAATTATAAAATATGTATGTTTAATTTATACATCTAGAGGATAATTGTTAGCCCTTTAATAATTATAAGACCATTTTGTTAGTTATTGGTGAGCCTTTGCCAAAGACTGACACAATATGAAGAAGGTATGCCAAATGACTATGGTAATTTAATCAAATGTGATTAAGAAGAGTTTAAGTTTCAGTTAGCTTTAAGGGATTGATCTAATCCACTTTAGATTGATGGAAGTCCACTCCAAATATGTTTCTTTGCTTGTTCTTCATTCTTTTTATCATCATAGGCCATCACTATGTGTTTTTTTAGCCCCTTTGAGGCTTCGACAAACCCCATGAAACTCTCCCTATTTTCTCTTTGTTTTGTCCTTTTATAGCTCAAAATTAGGATTTTGGAGTCGACACGATCACCCACACCGCCATATGCATAGTTTTATCCCTTAGTCTTGCTTCAATTCTTAAAAAATCATATAGAAACATGATCCCAAAGAGTTGAACAGTTATGGACACAAAAGTGTCCACCTTCTTATGACCATGTCCCATAAGGATATCTTTAGTCCTTCACTTTCTACCTCGATTATATCCAATTTTTACTCCTTTCAACCCATAAAGGAAGTTAGGACATAAAAGCATAATATGTATGTACTAAGCAACAATAAGAAACTCTCAAGTAAACAAAAAAATACACTAAATATGAGATTAGAAATATAGTGTATTTAGCATTTATCAAACTCCTCCATACTTAAGCATTTGCTTGTCCTTAAGCAAATCAATTTCATTACTCTCAAATTAATAAGAAACAACTTTCAGAAACTATTAGACAAATCAAAAATATCCATCAAGCTTCTCCATTATTCATGTAATTGCAAAGTTTATTGAATTGGTAAATAGTTAGTCAATTGCATTAAATTATAAATCAATCCAATTTAATCCATAATTCTTCAAATTTCAATTATTCACACAAAGTGAACATACATAAGAAAAATGAAAACTTTAAACATTTTCATACCCTTTTTTAAAAATAAAACACTAAATTCAAGCAATCTAAGAGCATTTAGAAGCTTGTTTGAAAAATCATCTAGCCGTTTGATGCGAGAGTGAACACCTTGTCATAAATACCCCTGGTTACTAGGTCACTATCTCAAGTGGTTACTAACATTGCTCTTTAACATTGACCTTTTTATTAGTACAAAGCCAACAAAGTGAAATTATTTGTGCTTGTCTACTCACCTTCTAATTTTTTCTTTTATATATATATATATATATATATATATATATTGAAATTGCTCAAAAAGGATTCACATTTAACTTAATATATATACTAATTATCCATAAAGTATCATAATGCATATTAAGTATCCATTCACAATCTTAATGAACTAAATTGCAATCAACATAATCATGAAAACTTATCACTATTTGCCTAAATAAATCAAATCACAATTATAACCAAACTCATAATGAATCATCTTGATCAACATCTTCTTACAAAAAATCATGAATTATTCATTATTAAGTTAATTATAACAAAATTGACAAGTTTGATTGCTAAGTCCATCCCCCACACTTAAGTTACAAATTGCTCTCAATGTACAAAACATGCAAGAATAATGAAAACTATGAAAAATAAAGAAGGGGTGAGGATAAATGGTATTCCCCTAATAGTAAAATATTTTCAGCCTTATCTAATGTTATTAACTTCTATGTAATATTAGTAAAATCTTTTCTACTCTAAAAAAGGAGTTAATGATGCCTTCGTAACATATAAAACTCCAACAAATCTTAAGTACAAAATTAGGACCATCAAAATAAAAATATGAAATAACTAAAGTACTTATGAAAATCTTACAAACTACTTAATTAAAATAAGAACACCTAATTGTTGGATTACCTTCTAACTGTCACTTCTTTATGAGTCTTATAATTGGACTTCTTAGCAAGTCCTTATTCAAACCTAGATGTATAGTCAATGGCTTGCTTCTATCTATTTTCCCATAGTCAACTAGCCTGCAAATAGGTCATATGCTACAAAATAATAAGGATATTAGGTATCAAATTAATGAAATAGAGTAAACCCACTAGTGCCCTTTTTAGTAACTAACTATCCATATACAAGGAGTAATAAAACCCTTTGTATCTTTGATTGAATCTATAATTTTATTTTGTGGGAAGTAGGAGACCTTAGTACTTAAGACGAATATGGATAATTACTCAATAGCCTCCTTGCTTAGCTCTTCGCTTTCATCTTCTTATATGTAATCTTTCCTCTCTTCTTAAATAACTGCTTCCTCCATTTCTTCTTCCTCAATCTTCTTTTTCATCTCATTTGCCTTCTATTTTAAATAAAAGGTTCCTACTTTTCTTCAACCTCTAGCTTCCCTCCACTTTGTAAATTTATTATATCCGTATGTCCCCTCATATTTTAATTAACGTATTCGGGCACAACACCTAACTAGTTAGTTGTAAGGGGGCAACCTCAGTTAATACAATGAATTTTATAAGAACATCTTCAAAACATCGCTACTCCTATTGCTTTTGTTTTTATAGAAGTCCAGATGAAGCATAATCGCTCCATGGACATTCATAATAATTGCTCCACTCTAGAGTATAAATATTCTCATATGAGGTGTTTTGAGGCCACTTTTACATGCAAATTGGGTACATTCATGATTAAGGTGATCACCCCCATAAATGTCCAAGGCTAGTTTTATACCAATTGGGAGCTCCCACGTGAATGATTTCTGACATTCTTGAGTAGGGTGATCACCCCCACAAGTGTGACATCATGCTAAAAGTGTTGAGTAAGCTTCCAAAGCACCCAAAGATGCCTTAAGTGATGGCCTAACATAGTCCCCTTGAGAATACTGTCCTTTCCATCCTTTTATTGTGTTTGGTAGATGTAACAATGACTATTCAAATCTTAAAAATAAGCTACAAACATAAGATCAAGAAATAAAGCTATTAAGATAAACAAATAAATACAAAGATCAAGAAATAAAGCTATAAGGATAAACAAATAAATAAAAGAAATAAAATGCCTAAAAAGACTAGATTAATAAAAATAAGATTATCATAATATTAAAGTATTCGATGATAGCACCAAAACCTTGATAGATTATGATTTTATGGTTTTAAACCACAAGTGTATGATGTAGCTATAACTAGCACTGTCAACTATAGGTTGATCCCACAAGGATTAGAATTATTAGTACTTACTGTCTTTATATTATCTAGTCTAACAATTTATGGTGATAATAATGTAAAATTCAAACAACAAACTAAAATAAAGCAACACAATTGACTAACCAGAAGAAAGATTAAACTAAAAAATAATTAAAGAAACTAGTGGTACCTGGTCTTTGGATCCCCCTAAGACAATTTAATCTATACTTCATTGGACCATAAAAGTCCTCAATTATGCATATATCTTTCTCAACACTATTAGCATATAATCCTCAGCTAATTAATTAAATTCTTTATAGTTAAAACTCCTAAGATTGCATCCATCAATTGGTGATATTTACAATTAAGTTTGACTCTAATCTAGATGATTTATGCTGACCTATCTCTATGTTTATATACAACTCCTTTCAATTATTGTAAATCTATTTATACAAAAGGATTTCTTAATGTCAATTACTTAAATTCATACATGAAATAATATGTTAGCAATAACAATTCAATGATGATTAAGAATACATGATTAAATTTCAATGAAACTAAAGAATGAATTAAGTTAAAATAAAGTCACTACAAGGTCTATCTCAAGGTTTATCTAATCAAGTACCAACAAAATTTTAATTCATAATCAAAAGATTAAGACTAAAGGAAAACAACTAAAAGAACTATGATTAGATCCCTTTTAATCTTAATGAAATCTACTTTAGATTGATAAAAATCCACTCTAAATATGTTCCCCTGCTTATTCTTCTTTCTATCATCCAATCCTGTCACTGTATGTTTTCCTGAGCCTCCCTTAAGCCTCTTATGAACCCTTCGAACCTCCCCTATTTTCTCTTCATTTTTCCTTTTTATAGCTCAAAATTAGCATTTGTAGAGTGGACATAGTTACCTATGCAGTCGTGTATATGATAGTGTCCCTCAATCTTGCTTTAATTCTCAGAAAATTGAGTAAAAACATGTTCCTAAAGAGTTACAGGGTCATAGATAGATGGTGTCACTCATATACAGATTTAATCATTTGCTTTTCTGCCTCAGTTCCATCTAATTTTCGCTCCTTTTGACCCATGAAGGTAATTAGGACCTAAAAATATAATATAAACAAATTAAGTATCAAAAATGATAAGAAACTTTCAAATAAATAAAAAATGCACTAAATATGGGAATAAAAATATAGTCTATTTAACATTTATCATTTGGCTTAGTGTAAGTAGGAAATTGTTGGTTTATGCTCTATAACTAATCGATTGATTATACTTTAGTGACATAATTATTTAACAACATTCTTTATCTTATATTTATTTAGATGTATATCATAAAATCTATAGAATAAATGTATATTACAAATAAAATTATAATGAGATCATAATTATAGGATTCATATTGCATTTATGTATTATTCCTAAATTGCTCCTGGTCAATATTATCTTGATGTTGGACATTAATAGAGCATAAAGAATAATAATACACTTTATATTTCTTCCTTATGAAATAAGTAGTTAAACTCATAAGTTAAAATATAGAGATATTTAAACCAATGAATGGTGCTTGACAAAGAACAAATTCAATGAACTATCTTATATAGGAATTCCATTTAAAACATTACTTATATGTCTATAGAAACTCTCTTTATAATGATTGTATAAGTGATCCTTTGATTTATGATATCCAAAGTATCTCATATAAGAATTGTTATATTTTGATACTATTTATGACATATTCTTATCAAGAGTAACTCAAGCAATAATTATTAGATACAACATGAATTATATGAAGATAGATAAATGATAAGTATAGAATTCATCACCTTAAAGTGATTAAGGAGAATGTTCTATTATATTTGATTAGTGTTGATCAAGAAAATCCTTATCCAAAGTGAAATGACACTTTGAAAATAATTTTTAAATGTCACTAATAAACTAATAATGAAGAACTAATATGATTGAATAAAAATAGAATAAACATTAATCAAATACTCAATGTTTAATTAGAATATTATATGATGAAATGATTGAATTATACAAAAACATATGGAAAGGATAATCAAAATCACTTTAACATTCCTAATATTTGAATGATAATGAAACATCGTTAAAAGTCAATCTTAACATAATAATATATATTATTTAATTAAAAAATTAAAGATAAATTATCTTATCCTAAATATGATTTTAAGTTATAATCTTATCCTAAATATGATTTAAAGTTATAATGTATATCCATTGTCACTATATTTAGGAACCTAATGAGTCAAACATAAAAAATGGTTAAAAAGAAAAAATGTATTTTAATCGATTTATACTTGATTATAAAATTTGAAAAACTTTAAAATTAGATATGAGATATTTCATAAATTCAAGTTTATTTGAAATTAATATTTTATTTCAATTAAATTATTAAAAAAGTCTAAACTATATCATAAATAGACTTATCCTTGAAATGAAATAACACTTCTTACCAACCCTATAACACTTCTTACCAACCCTCTTTATAAGATTTGTAAATTTCTTTCAACATGTCTGTATGAATATCATTAAAGGTCCAATAGGCTATGGTAATTACGAAAAGTCAATTTTAAAAATGTTTTGAAGGAAATAACAGAAAATTGATCAAATTACATAATAAAGTATGAATTTATAAATAATATTTTATTATATTTATGCATAGAACTTATAATGATTTTTAAAAATCAAACAAGAAATTTTGGTATTATTCCACTGTATGCAAGAACGAATCTGACCCAAAAAATCCAACAAAAGGAACGTAAATAGATGCCAATTTCATTTCAGAAAGAATAATCTTTTTTTTGTTGCAATGAAGGAAAGAAGAAAAACAATGCAAATTGGACCAAATTACTGCAGTAGAGGCAAAATTGGGCACATCTTAACATTTTGTAAAGATACAAAACAAAGGGAGCAATCACGCAAGTGATCATAAGACATTTTTGGACTATTGAATGAAATAATATTGTCAGTTGTTGCCACCGCAGTTGATGGCCAACATCACTTCTCACCATCTTCAACTCTAACTGCTAATTTCTTATATGCCATTGTATGAAATGAAGCTGATATAACAGAAAAAAAAATTCCTCTCTGAAGTGTATCCAAATGCACCATCTGGATCATTTCTTTTCTTTTGTACTGAATCAATTCACCGCAATGTAGAATCTCCCAATTTATAGGTATTGAGCTTGTATTCTTTCTCTGTTTTGCTCCCACCAGAGCTTCGCATGCACTTCCCCGAACCTTTCACGACTGTATAAACAGATAGGGAGTTTCTCATTACCTTATTGAAAATTAAAAACTAACAAATACTACTTCCAAATTAATACAGAACCATGAAAGCTTGCCACCAAAAAGAAAACAAGTGAAGACCCAAAAATTGAAATCCTTTTATTGTTCTAATTGTAACCCAATTTCTGTTGTGCCATTTTCATTTTTAGTTCAGACAATTCAAGTGTAGAACAAATATAAGCTTTTGTTACCTGAACCTGACCCGCCGGAGCTCCCTAGTGCCATCCACTAATTGTCTAATTGTAATGTATACTCCAGGCTCATCTTGCTCAACCCATTCTGCCTCAATATCACTAGCATTGCTAACAGAGATGGAAGGTTCATCCCTAGACGACGTGGTTGTCCTCGATGGGTCAAAAGATGCTTCGCCTCTTGGACCAGCCATACTGTATCCACTAGAACCACCATAGTAAAGTTGCCCACCACCATGATCCACATGTTCAGATGGAAAATACCCTTTACTTCCAGGAGGTCTATGATAGTTTCTTGGTGTGAAGGTAGGAGCTATGGGACTATCCTTCGCAGATTCTATTCTTGTATAAGTTGAATCCCTCGGCTGATGAACAAGACAGTCATTCTGTTAGCACTATAAAGGAGTTGCTACGGTGTAAGATTTAAAATAATTAAAGACACAAAGAATATACGTTTATGCTTAAATCATAGGTTATAAAAAGAAGTTCATAGCCATCTTTCTGTAAGGTTCATTGCATCTCATCTCCTTTTGTCAGCTGCTGAGTTTATACTTACGAGAATAGTGAAAACCAGGGCCTAATACAGGTCTTGCATTATCTCGCATACCAAACCAAAGGGCATTGGCAACAACGGTTTCACTTTTTACAGTCAACCAACAGCTGCAAATGATAGTATGTTCACAATATCTAAAGATTTGTCACGTATATGATTTTATCTTTATGGTGTGAAATTTATGCTACCAATTTCCAGCTACAAAGATACAGGTGTTTACTAAAAGGGATGATTTGGGCTTGATGAGCATACGAAGGTGGTCAAAAAAAGTTTCAAAGCTTGTGAATCTGTAAAACTGGTTTAGGCTATTAAGCTTGAAGGTAGCTGGTATGAAGCCTTTGTCAGCAAAAACCAGGAAAAGAGGAAAGGAATTTGAATCTAAAAGAACCAAGTGAATCTAAATTTAGAGAATTTTAATTCAACATATGAAGAGATTTACCTCATCCTCAGACCTTGGTGGAGTGTGAAGAGCTTGACGATTAAACCTTTGGACATTGTAGAGCTCCATGATTCTGTCGTAGTTCTCACCCCACCACCGTTGAGCTTCCCATTTATTGAACATCTCTCGGCTTCAAACTCCAAATATCAAAGAAATGTAAGCTTATGCTTGTAGAAGCTAATAAGTTCTAAGAATTTAGTGCCTTATAAGTAATTAAAATGTATTCATGGTGTTCTAATTTATGACATTCAAGACAAGAATACAGCTAGGCATACTAAAAATTTAACTAAAATATATAGAATCTACAAGCTCTCATGAACAGGTGAGTTCTTGAACCTATTGATCCCTGAAACTTCTTTTAAAAATATATTTCTAGTGAAAATCCAAGTATCTCCGAAATTAATTGATAAACGATTGCTACTCATCAAACGGCAGGTAAATAGTAGAATACAAGATAGGGAAGATGGAGAGATTTAGACTTTAAACTTTTAAGTCTGAAAAGTAGGGAGTTAACAAGGGATATCTATTACACACCTGAAGCGAATACGCTTTAGATCATTTCCACCATTAGGAAGAGAAACAAAGGTAATATGAACACCGGGCTCCACCTGTGCCATCCATTCCTTGGGTTCATCCTCGTCCTCAAGCACAACATCACAGGACTCCACTCCTCTAGGGACGTGATCACCGCTGAAAGCTGAACTGAATCTTGACTCTGCTCTCGTGCCGCGATGATGGTGACCACCACTTGTAAAATCCCATGCAGGTGTTGAGCTTGAGCTTCCACCTCCAAGGTAGGGATATGGTACACCTTCTGAAGCAGTATCAAAGTCAGGATACGGCCGATGACCTTTCTTGTCTCCGGTGGAGCTTGTGCAGGGCTTGCATTGCCGGTAAGCTCCTGAGAATTTCAATGCCATATCCTTTATCTGCAACATTGTTGAAGTTCAAGGTTGTCACGGAAGTCTATTAAGAACTATACACTTCAGTTGAATTTGGAGCAAGACACCAATGATTTATCTCTCTTTTTTTTTTTTTTGCGTAAAACCTTCACATGATTAACCTCACAAACGATCGTAACAGAAGAAGACAATGACGTAGAGAGTTCAAAGAAGAGGACATGAAAGAGGAATTTATTCCAGTACAAGTATTCTTTAAGTTGCAAAATAAGAACTTGGCATGATTCGATTGTCAGTACCCTGTATAAGTTCTCAATCAAAAGCATGTAGAGAAAGCTTGTCTGTGAATAAAACAGAGTCAAGAATTAATGCAAAAAAATGCAGATTATTATTTAGTTTCTTGTACGATTATATAAAGACTAACGGACTAGACCTTATGTTCATTCCTTTCTCCATATAATATATGATATAAACACCTTTGGGATATGGTGCGTAGACAAGAATCCAGTGGTGGGTCAGAACAAGGACATTGCAATGTTCATTGTTAAGATGGCCCCTTTCTTTTCTTAAAGATTTCACTATTGCTTAAGGTGGGGAATATGTTGTCACCATTCTATTCTGTAACCCCATTTGGCATACCAAACTGTGCTGCTATATAAGTACTTAAATATCCTGATAATGGAACTGAAGAATATAGGTAGTTCACTGACAGGACTCAACAGCTTGTTATCCTTCTTTTTGTTTGTAGTGAAACTTCAAAGTCGAGTTAGTGTAAAGTCTGGCCCAGAATTTCTGGAAATGACAAACCCTTTCACACTTGGAACAGTATCCACCACTATTGCTTTAGAAAAAAAAAAAAGGGATGGTTTCTTCAGTTGGCTTGAAGTATCATTTTTGGATTCTGAAGTGGCCAGAAATGTAGGATCAGTTGCAGAATTCCTGGAAATGATTTGACTTCCTACTTGGAACAGTACAAGAGCATATCATTTTTACGCAAAATTATTATGTTCTAATAAAGAATATATATGGAATTTGGTAGTCAAAGCCAATGAAGCCACTCCTACTCCTAAAAATGCTTTAAACTTGGTGAAAATGATGTCAGCAGTCACCACCAACCTTTAGGGAGCTAGCGAGGGATGAGGGGGTCTAGTTGGTATGTCAAAGTCGGGGAATACTCTGTAACTATAGGCACCTTCATTGCAGCACTACAACTACTACTGACAGCTCATGTAGAATAGGCAAAGGAGGTTGTTGACATCACATACACTTATTACATCTACACCAAAACCCAAAATAATATGATTTTGATGAATTGGTATTTATTTAGACAACATTTTGGCACAACTTTTACATTTAGTTCTAAAATCCAGTGAATGTTTCTGAGGCATGCCATTTATGGACGTAACAAAGACAAGATCAAGCACAATACACGACTCCTTCAACTAAACAAAATAAGTTTATTCTTGTAATTAAGATTTTTTTCCTTTGACCATTGATTTTTTTCCCAGAAAAAGAATTTTATGTTATGTAAGAAAGGAAAACCTTTTTTATTTTAATTACAAACGCTGATTTCATATATTAAGGAGAATCTTTTGAGATAATGCATAAAGACAAAATTATATTAAATAGTTACTATAGATAAATAGTTCCACAGACAGAAGGCAGTCAGAATGAGAAGGCCTGTAAAAAAAAAGTAAAAAAGCCGAAGGTCGGACCCAGTGGGGTCCACCATATCTCATGGACCTATGATCTTGTTTCGTTTCACAGACAAGGAATATTATATAAGGGCAAAAGCAACACAAACTAGAAAAAGAAGCATTTAATATACACAAATATTGCAGAGACAGGCGTATATACTAATATATAGTACACAGAGCTAGAGGTATAGGTATAGGCCAGTATTAGGGATAGGTAAGGTAAAGGACCTGTGTGGTCAGGCTTTTGACGGCTTCTTTGGTATTGGGTGTTCCGCTTCCACGCGCCGCTCCGCCTCCACCATCTTCCTCCTCTGCCACTGGCTTTGTACACGCTATGCACGTAAACATCTTCCCTTCAATTCACTTTCAACCTTTGTAGCCCTCTGCCCATGCCACCAAGCAAATGTTAATGAAATACAAATTGTGAGAAATATTAGCAAATGAAGATACTATCAACTCCACTAAATTCGTAAAAGGAACAAATTGGGTGGATTCTACTAAGCTTATGCTTTTGGTCAAGGGGGGGAGACACAAACATTCTTTCATGTCCTTGATGGGATAGACAACCTTGTATGGGCCCTTATATTAAGACGACAATAAAATGTGAACATGCATAGCCATATTTGCATTCAAAGTTATACAACGAAAGGAGAGAATTTTTTTTCCAATTCCACCGCATCATTTTACCCAAAAGAAAAGAAAGGAAAATAGCCCATCAAGGATTGGAAAGAGATGGGCACATAGAAACAAAGAGAGAGGACAAAACTGTTGGTATTGAATGCAAAAGAAACTAATAAGAAATTGAGATTTGATGTTATGGTTGCGTTTCTAGACTTGCTATTCTTAAAGAAATGGCAACGGGGAGGTTGTTTTTGGAGAAAGACAAAAAGGAAAAAGATAAAGAGGTTCAAGTATCGGGATCAGAGAAGAGCTAGACACAATAATAACAACAGTGAGTCACGTCATAGAAAAAGAAAGAAAACAAAGGAAAGGAAAAAGATTTGAGACAATGGCACAAAGTTGGTCTAATTAGATAATGTGTGCGCACATCCTCATTGCTTTTAAATTTTAATGTAAAAACAATAAACATTAGAAAGACATATAGAATGTGCAAGCCGAAGTTTCTGGAAAGAGGAAGATATAAAAATCGTTTCACTGTCATTTTTTATTCAACCAATCCATAGATTAAGAGAAGGGTAGAATTTTTTTTGTTTCGCATTTTTTCTAGGAATAGAAAAGAGAATAAATGAAATGACAAATGGATCATAATTATCGAAAACGACATAGCCTTAGGAACGAAGACCCCTCAAAGAGGAAAAGAAAAGCATAGCTCTTCAATCTTTCTTTCTTAGCTGTCTGCTTTATATCTCATTCATCATAAATCTTCAGTCCTTTGTATCCAGATATGCTTAGTTTTGGCTCTGCTTTTAGTTCCCTATTTATTTCACTTTCTCTTCTTACCTCTGGATATTGAAGTTTCACCCAATTAACTGCAGGTTCTATGCGCCAATGAAATAAACAAACGCATAAATAGGTTACTGAACAAGCAATATATCAGAGGACTTGGAGACAAATACTGGAGAAGAAGCTAAACGCATTAAAACGCCTGTTAAAAAGGTAATCACTTGAATGGCAACTTGAAACCTTATTGGGATCTGGAATTTAGTGAATTTTGGGTCCAGATATTTGAATAAGATTGAGAGGCAAGAAAGAGAGAGACAAATAGGAGGAGTAAAGTGCAGCTCTGTTTGGTTGCTGAGAAAAGTCAAAAAGAATAAAACAAAACAGAAGCAAGAGAGAAAGAATCTAAAATTATTTTCTTTAGCAACTCTAAAACACGCAAATCAAAAATCTTTCATAGCAAGGTGCAAGTGATCAAATAACAAAAGAAGAACCTAATACCAAAAATAATGCAACTTGTTTAAGAGATGAGAAAGTGAAGGAAACAAAACAACGGAACAAAGAACTAAATAAAAGAACAAAGCTCTTACCTTGATCAGTTGCTTCTCAAAAACACACACCCTTCAACGTTAGCTTAAATCTTCAGAAAACAACAACACGCATCAAATGTCAACAAAACTATCGGCTCTTTACAGGTGGATACAGAGCAGCAAACCCTCTGGTACTTTGCGAACTCAAATATTCTGTTCACTGACACGCAGAAATCAATGAAGCAAAGATACACTTACGATTTTTCTTATCAGTGGTGGCTTAGAAAAGATCATGACCGCAATCTCTGTTGCTGCTACACATACAAGACTAGTAGTAGTAGCAGCAATAGTATTGCTTGAAGCTATGAAACAAAACAACAAAGGGGAGAAAAGAAATGGAATGTCGGAAAATTTCTCCGGCAAGAGAAAAAATTGTGGCTGTGTATCCGCGACAAGTTATTAAAAAAAAAACGGCAAGTTCCGACAGCGGAAGCTGGCGATTGCCTGTGAGAAACAACACTTGCAGACAAGGGAAAAGGACAACTTGGGTTTGTGGCATTTATTAGGGAAAAAACATATGGGTTTGACGCCGTCAGTTTTCAACAGTTAAATTTAACGTGAAGCTTAGAATTTTCAATTTTTAATTAGTTTCTTGATATTAAATTAATAAATTTAGATAAAGAGAATTATTTAGGAGAAAAAGAGATAATAATGATATAAACACATGGTCTCGAGAAGTGAGGACAGTGAGGACCCACATGTTTGCATGACGTAAGGGAGGGATCTCTTACGTGTAATAGTAGATGTTGATCCAAAGGCTGAGATTGATCACAAGATATTTTTGACAGGTGAAGGAACTATCCCATCAACTGGTCTTTTTTTTAATTATTTAATTTCTCTAATACTCTGAATTTTAGTTAATTGAGAAAAAACAATGAAGTGGTGGAGGATGAGTCGATGAGGCAGAGTGCAGAGGGCAGAGGGCATGGCACAATTGGAAGAGAAGCAAAGAGCTTTAATTAATGTGAACTTGCTAATATGACCCCTTCACTAAGAAATCCTTTTAGATTTCAACTTTTTTTAGTCTCTTTTTTGAAGAAAGGTATAGTTGGATCCCAATTACTTTTACAGATCAAGAATAAATGAGAAACTAACGTATCATTAATTTAATAACATTTTTAATTCATTAATAACTCACTACTTCCTCCTGTCCAAAATAAATATCGTTTTAGAGGGATTTTAATTATTCAAAATAAATATCGTTCAAGATTTTTCATGCATATTTATAAATTTATTTCCAAAATTACCCTTTAATTTCTCTTACATTTTAATTATACAGATTACATTTTTAAGACAATTCAACATGCAATTAATAATGGTATATCAAATATTTCACTAACTTTCTTAATAAGTGTGCATCTCTCTAAAACGACACTTATTTTGAATAGGAGGGAATATTTCTTAAAAAACTTAACACTCAAATTGTTATTGATACAATGATATAATCTTTTGATTAGACGATAATTAGCTATTTTGCTCCAAGGACTAGTGTATTTAATTTATAAGAAAGTCCTTCTTTTGGCGGATAAGGTAGTGGTGATTGTGAGGGTTTAGAGGTTTAGGTTGGAAGGTTTTGATATTTTAAAAAGGATTTGTTTGAAGGACGGATAGGACATTTTGAAAACTTTTCCGTAACCAGTAACATTTGGATATATCAGGGTGTTATAGATGGATCGTATGGTTGGAAATGTTGAAGGATATGAATCATACACAACTAATTAAAATATTTATTTTACAAATAAAACCATTGGTATTTAATTTGATCTTGAATATTTACAGCTATTTTATGTTAGTTAACGTGCATTTTATGCAAATGCTTTTGAATTTTTTAATGTTGCTGCAATTTATTCCTAAACCTTGCCAACAAAAAGTGTAAGAAATTAACAAGAATGATCTAATTTAACATATCTTATGATGTCCATAGGAAAAGAAACTTTTTTTTTTAATAAAGCCTAGTGATTGAAATACAGCGCTGAACTGCATCTATTAGGAATTATATATACTAATTGTGGTGTGCACATGAAAATATGTAAATACTAACTGTCAGCTTTGCAATCAAAAGGCGGCATGCATGACGAGTGGCTGCTGATACAATGCTTGCTTCGTTATATATGCTAAATATTAAGTTATTTCTTCTGCGAACATTACAATGTTTGCAATGCAAAGCTCTTTTTGAATGAGATGAACTAGCAAGGCTTTGAACTGTGCAAATAAGATAAATTTTGTTAAGGTAAAGAAAACTTCGACACTGCAAAGGATGTAAGGAATCAGTCAAGAAAATCCAAACGGGAGATCTCTAATCTTGTCAAAAGCTAATTAAGAACAAACAAGAAGTGGGTTTGGTTTATGGGACGACATGTCTCGATCATTTTGCAGTGATAAACGTAAACCAGAGCAAGTATGGTGTGCAACTAAAGAAGCCTTTTCCAATCTTTGATCAGTGATATTGGTACGGTAAGAATAGGTCCATTTGGTCACTGACTAAACCGGCTGTGACCGGTGACTACACATTGGGTCTGTTCTGTTCTGTTGGGCAGAGTACGTTTTACACCAGGGAGATGTTACTGAGTACTGTTGTCGGTTGTCAGCTCCAACTCTGGAATTGCCATTTGGTTGCTTGCTTGCTTGGCTGTTGGTCTGGTTTGGGTTTGTATAATTGTATGTATGATGTGGATGTGTGTTGTAATATGCATGCATGTATGTAATATGTAAATAATGTTATTAGAATATGCAGGTCTTGTGCTTTGCTTTTAGCTTTAACCCACTTCCTTCCTGTGCTCTTGTCCTTCGGCTTTATTCCTGGGGCTAGCCTGTCTTTACGCAAAGAATGCTTGAGGTAGAGGGACAACCCAGACAATAAAAGGAAAAAAAAATACATACCCCTAATTTACACCCAAATCTATCTATCTTAAAACATTCTTTTTTGTTTTGTTTACCAGAATTGGCATGCAATTTGCAGTGCGACGTGTCATTGCGTGGATATCTAAGCTTTTGGTAAAAAAAGGTTCTCCACAAGATCGTCTTAGCCAAGAAAAGCATAGTCAAGGTACCAAAAGCATTCAAAACACTCCTCAATGCTCATGCCCATCACTTAAGAGTTTGTTTTTCTCTTTTTCCAATTTTAGTTTTTGAAACCAATTCAAATTTTAATCACTTTAATTACAGCTTTCTCATTTTATACTCATCTTTTCTCTAGTACCAATGTGCATGTCTAAAGAAAAGATCAACAACGGGAAGATGTAAACACTGATTTAGTAACATTTCAGGTGAGCGGGATCCCTATGCTTTAAAGACCAATCACTTGAATATGATTCGGTTTTAGCAGAAGGATTGATTTCGTCTTGCATTCAGTATCAGCATTAGCATTAGCATTTATATATATTCCTCTCAACGATGAGCAACCTAATGCAATTATACTGATCTCCCTAGATTGATTGCAGTATGCAAATTTTTTATTATCACAGTGTAAACTTATAAATGATTATCGTAGATGTTGTGTATAAAAATTCAAAGAGATTTTTAGCTATGTTCGATGTATTAAGTTGAATATATAGAATATCACCTAACTACTATTAATGTAAAGAGTGATGATTTAAAATTTTAAATTGCAATTACAAATAAAGTGAACATAATTAAGATAAATTACAATAATAAAATTAAACTGTAGCTGCAATTGGAGACATGAGATCCAGAATGGAACTGTGAAAGCACCTGAATAACTTTTTTGTCAAAGTAATATACAAAAGAAGGAAAAATGTAGGAAAGAAGGGAGGCATGAAAGGTAAGGTGTGGGAGATTAGACTTTGTTTTAACGTTAGGAATGTGTGGTCTTGAAGTGGTGTGATGATGCATATTATGGTAGGTACGTTGAAAAGTTTGTATTATAAAAGGAACGTTCAATCGATCAACTCTTTCAAAAGCAGATCTCTCCGTCTCTCTATCTGAACTGAAGCCCTAGCCTTTCCCCATTTCCAATGCCTTTGATTATAACTTTGATTTTGCAATGAGTTCCTTTTTCTTCTTTTCTTTTTCCTACGATGAAAACACAAACCATTAGGACTTACCGCTTCCTTCCCATGTTAAAAGAAGAGACGCAGCTGTACTTTGGTTTAATGTTTTAAATTCCATTTACTTTACAAATTAACTTAAAGATCTGCAGAGACACATGAAATAATAAAAGAGAAACCAAATCATCCTCGTGATGGTAAATTCAAAACACTCCTTACGACCCACCTGCGGAGAAGTTTTATTCGGCTAAAAAGTTGATAAAAGTGATGATCTTATTACAAAAAAATTGCAAAGGAAAGGAATTCTTCGTAGGAGTTTAGGCAAATAAAACCTATGACTTAGTGGATCAATTTCAAGGGAATCAGTCTACGGATGTTATAATCAATGCTTTAACAACCATGGCCATGTTCCTACTTTAAGAAAGATCTTTTACTGATGGTCGTATTTGGAGAGCTACAACTAATGTTTCTTTTATGACGACATTTTGGCCACTACCACCTATCTACCTTTATCCTTTCAATTGATGGTTTAGAGCTGCGGTTGCGGTCTCTCTAATTGTTACATAACAATTAAAACAAATGTGGAGGACAACAAATGTCAATGCAATAGTCACATAGAGTGTAATGTTACCTAACAAATTTAGGAAGATGAAAAAGACTCGTGTAAACACAAGATAAAGGAGGAACGAACTTGTAAACCATTATGTACAAGAAACGATTGATGAAATTGTAACTATTGAAATGCTATTGGATGGCAAGCATTTCAGTTCATAAAAAAAAAATCAAATACACTACAAAAAAGTTGACCTTTGGCTACAAAAAAAAATCATAGCTGAAGGTATAAAAATCGTCACTAATATTATTGGCTACGATTTAGTTTCGTCGCTCAAATGTCGTAAAATTTTGTAGTTGAAAACTACAGGCGACATGTTGTAGTAATCATCACTAATAGTTTTTTACCACGCTTTATTTTTGTAGTCAAAAACTGTAGCGACGTTTTGAAGAATCGTTGCCAATAGGTTTTGCTACGCTTTTTGTGTGTAGCTAAAAACTATCAACTACATTTCTGGAAACTTGGCTACGATCTTGTAAACGTAGATAAATACAAAAATCGTGGTGAAAATTTTTTAGCTACATTTCAAATATTTTTAGTTACATTTCTAAAAGCGTAGGCCAACAATTTTAGCCACATTTATACAATGTAGCCAAATTTTTTTAGCCATGTTTTAACCAAATGTTACACAGTTTTGGAATAAATTATTAGTTACATTTTTAATTCATATTATTCTATATAATGTATTGATATATTTTTATTTTTAATTTATTATAAAAATTGTACAAAAATAATTAAAAATTTGAAACATTGTATATAAAAATAAAATATCATTAAATTTCTTTGTATACAAGATTTTAATTACAACTTCAACAATTTTTATATACAAAATAATAAATACAAAGATCAGTTTATATTAATTATAAATGCTAATATTACAAAAAAAAATCAGCATGTCGATAAACCTGTAATAATCCAAAAAGCTTAGTTAAAATATTGTGATTATTGAAGCAATATTTTTAATTAAAGTAAACATCACATAACTTTACTATTCATAGCATAAATCACTCGGCAGTTACATCTTCATCAATTCCGCAATCTGAGAAAAAGTATTAAATTTAAATTATAATAAAAACCAGAATTGAAAGAAAAAATATAAGAGATGTAATTAATACCATTCGCTTTCATTTTCATTGCTATTATAATCTAGGGCCAAGTATTTGTTCTGAATAACTTATCATATTTGGCCAATTTTGCTTGAGTATCCTCTTGAAGTTTTTGAATTACTGTTTCTGTGATGAGGTTGAAACATTTGGCTTAGGCCTAAAGCCAAGATGTTTGACATAACCAGAACATGTACCATATGGTATTGCAAATGTCTTCTACATTGACCTTATCCCCTCAGACACTGATTTCTGTAACAACTCTTGCATCTTATTCTAAAATTTTAAAAACAAAATCAATATTCAATCCAAATATTATTAGTTACTACTATATAAATAAATAAACTTAAATATTAAACAAAATTTTATACTTACATAGTTAATTTCCGCTTATTCTAACATCATCCCTTTACCTTCCTTATCGTGAGTGACTTTATATAGTGTGATCCTTTTACTCTTATCCATGTGATTCCTTCTCACTATTTTATAAAATAAAAATATAAGGCACAATAAATAATATAGTGTCTTTCAATATAATTATAACTTGTAAACAAAGATCTTATATATTAATTTCAAATGACTATAAATAATTTGGACCTTTGATTGTGAGATGTTTTTATTTTCCCTCTGTTGACCTTTGCCTTCTCAAAATTATCCTAAATAAAGAAAAAAAGATTAAGTAGTCATTAAATCATCTAACAAGATTAATGGAAGCAAATATGAAGGTAAAGAAAACAAACTTAAACTTTGGGGTCAATCCAATAATCACATAAAATATTCCAATTTTCCTGAGACATTCGTTCCGGAACATGTTTTCATGCCTCTGTATCTGAAGAAAAAGATTTATAAAAATGATGCAACTTATAATAGTGATCCTTGGTCCTTTGTTCAATAATAAAGTCACACAATTTGAAACATCAGGGCTTTTGATACCAACAATATTCAATTTCGAATGTGAGCAGTAAGTAAAATTATAATTAACCTTAAAATAAATGAAACAATATTACATATAGTTACATATATTGAAAAATTACCATAACTTCTTCTAAAACATTTTCAAGCATGTTGTCTTCCTTTAAGTCTTTAACATGCTTCAGGTACGGTAATTCTATTCTCGAAATAATCACCAACTCACTTGAGAATTTTGTAGATTGGATCTTGTCTACAAGACGGCCTTGTTAAGTATCAATCTGTATTGACAACATGCTATTCATTATAACATTCATTTATTGCAATTCATAACCTCTAGTTTTACCTTTACATCTTTTTTTAATACTAGCATCATAACCTGACAACAAATCAATAATGATAAGGAAATATTAGAATATATAAATATATATTTGAGCATAAGTCTATTTGTAGTTGTTAAAATTTAACAAACTTGAACTAGTTGATTCATTGTTGTTTGAGACAAAATGAAGTTGTGTATGATTGATTTTATTGGTAAATGACGTAGAATGTTGTTTTTGGCTAGGAATTGAATTGATGATACCAACTGATTGATCTGGTTGAAGCTGTAGATCCCTCTATTTTACATTTTCCATATCTGTCACCTTCTTCTTGTGTTTCTACCAGATGCTATTATATTGGATATATATAAAAAACATAAATTTTAGTAACATTACAATATATTCAATCATCATTACCAACATACATTTAATCATTAACATTAGTCGCATTAACATAACTCAATCATCAACAATCTGCATTAACATAAATTAATCATTAATAATACATATTAACATAAGTCAATCATCAATAATACGCATTAACATAAGTCAATCATGTTGTTTTATGCCCTACAGTCAATCGCTTTAGCTGTAGTTCAGTGACAAATTATTTAAAGACATTTTTTATCTTGTACATACGTATATGTATATGATAAAGTCCATAGGATAATTGTACATTGCAAATGAAATTATAGTGAGAATTTAATTATGAGATTCATATTGCATTTATGTATTATTCCTAAATGTTCCTAATTATTGTTCTATTAAGATTGGACATTAATAGAACGTAGAAAAAATAGAACGTAAAAAAAACTAGCACATGTTTTGTTTTTCCTTATGAAAGAAGTAGTCTATCTTATAGGCTAAAGTATAAAGATACTTAAACAAACGTTTGGGCACTTGCTAGAGAACAAGTTCACTAAACATACTCAATATGAGAAATCCATTTGGGAGATTACTTGTATGTCTATGGAATTCTCATTATGATGATTGCATAAGTAATCCTTTGACTTGAGATCATCAAAGTTATCTTATATGGAGATTGCTATATTTTGATACTACTTATGGTCTATTTAATCATAGGTTGTTTAATCAGTATTCAAGGGATGTAGCATGAACTATATGGAGATAAATGAGTGATCAAGATATGATTCATCACCCTAAAGTAATTAAGGAGAATATTTCATTGTTCTCGATTAATATTGATTCAAGATATCTTTGGCCAAGGTAAAATGATGCTTTGTAAATAATTTACAAAAGTCATTAATTGAATCGATAGCTAATGGCAGAGAACTAATATGATTAGACTCAAAATAGAGTAGACATTAATTCCATACTCTATATTTAATCGAAATATTGTATGATGAAAGGATTGAATTATATAGAAGAATTATGCAAGGAAAGGTTAGTTAAAATTACTTTGATATTCCTAAATATTTAGGTGATCATGGTGCGTTGCTAGATGTCAATCTTGTTCTATGATTATAAATTGTTTAATCAGAGAATTAAAGAAAAATTAAAAGTTTTAATTTATCTAATTTTAATTATGAATTAAAATTAGATTTTATAATCATTATCATAGGTCTCACATATCAAATGGT
>JANVCQ010000005.1:12573797-12585935 GCA_025531925.1 Erythroxylum plowmanianum
TAATATTATTTATTAAAATGATGAAATTATATTATTGTAATATTTTAAATACTTTGTATTATTCTTAATTTTATAATGGTATGATGATGATTGTCTTTGTTTATATTAATTGTGATTATTATTTATATGTAAAATATTTAAAAATTATTGTTATTTCATAGTAATTATCATTATTATTTATTATTAAGATTTTTGAAAACATGATTGATGTAAACAGTAAACTAGTAAAGTGTATAATACAACTGTATAATATATCAATATGGACTATTTTGCAATTTTAAAAATTTTAGGGACTATTTTATAATTTAAAAAATTCTCCGAAATGATACCCGGTACCGACCGATATCGGTATAGTTTCGTTCTAGAGCTCAATCCGGTACCGTGCCCGGTACGGTATCCATAACTTTGGGTCTCACATATAGAATGAGTTGAAAAGAATAAAGTTAATTTAATCAAGTTGGACTTGATTGTAAAGTTTGAGAAACTTTATGATTAAATGTGGGGTATTTAATAAATAAGGATCAATATGAGATATTGAATCTTATATGGGTATAATTGGTATTTAATTAGAATTATTTGTAATTTTAATTAAAGTTTAATTGAAATTCGAATTTAATTTCAATTAAATTACTAAAACATTCAAAGCTTATTATAAATAGGCTTAAGCTTTATGAAGCTAACACTTCTTACTTAACACTCTCTGTAAGAGTTACAATGTTCTTTCAACCTATTCTGTAGATATCATTAGAGATCGGACGCTTGTGCTACTATGATGGTTGGGACGGATCAGTTTCGGAAATGATTTGAGGAATACAACAAGATAAAGATCAAGCTTTAGAATAAAATACGAATTAAGTTTTCACTTTATTATGATTTGTGTTAATCATTTTATAAAATTAAATAGATTTTATTTTTCGGGAAATCAAAAGTCGCGAAAAAAGTTTCGTGATTATTCCGCTGCCATCGGGATTAGATCTCAACCCAGTTTTCTAACAGTGATATCAGAGCAAGATTTATTTCTATAATTTGATTAAATTGTTTATGTGAGATTGATTTTTATAATTTGGAATTGAAAAATACGAACGGTTCATATTATAAACCCAAAAATCTGAAAAGTTTAGATTATAATCTTAAAAGACATGAAGAACTCAATTGTTCTAAAAATCTAGAAATTTTAAGTAGCTAGAAACATTTTTTTGGTCTAGGCTTCATTGATGGCAACGTCGATAAGGCATCGGTGGTGAGAAGCCTTAGGTGGAGGTGTGGCAGAAGCAAAAGCAAAAGGCAAAATTGTGTTGTGCTAGCTAGTTAAGTGGCTTTTGAGCTTCTGCGAATTCGTCTATGTTAGAGTACGAGCCTCTAGCTCTGATTCTCGCCCCTCTACTCATGTTCTTCTTCACGTAAGTTTACTAGGAGCATGTGGCGTCCGTGGCTGAGCATAGAGATGCTTCACACTGTAGCTTGATGAGACCAATACTTGGAGTTTTTGGTCTAAGTTACTGTTCACAAAATTCTTCAGATGGGAGATGGTGGCGACGTGCGAGGCGTCTGTTGGAGAAACGTGGGTGAGTTAGAGAAGTCTTCTACCCCGTATCGGTAATAAGGTCACCGACTACGCCACCTTTGACTTCAATGACCACATTGAGACGTGCTTCAGTGCTGTTCACCGAGAATTGGACCACTCTCAGGATGATGTTCTTTCGTTCCTTCTTCAATACGTTCAACAATTGCCTCATAAGATTCCTTTTTACGTCGCATTGATTGGTGTTGTGTTTTCTTTGGTTCTGGAAAAAAAAGATCAAACATGTATCATAGGCAAATAAAAAGGTGGCAATAGCTTGAAAAGTGGTGGCAGTCTTGGAGAAGACCGGTAAAGATGGCGGCCAAGGTTTGGCTTCTTTGATATTAGGGTTTGAGACTAAATTGAAGAAGAGGGGTGTTTAGCAATAGGTTTAGGAATGAGTTTGTCTGGATAATAGTTTAAGTATGACTTTAACTTAAAAAGGAATTATTTAAATTAGTAATAATGTATTCTTAATTTAATTAAATTCTAAACATAATTTTAAAATTGTTTTAAATTAAAAATTCAATTCTAACGATAATTATTTTCTTAATTTGATTAAGATTAATAATTATATTGATTCCTAATTAATTTTAGAAAAGTAGTTTCTAAAATTAGAATTAATTAATTTCAATTAGATTGAAATTAATTACTAATTTTAGAAACAACTTTTCTGATTAATTGATTTCAATTAGATTGAAATTAATTAATCAAAAAAGTTGTTTCTAAATTAGAATTAATTATTTTCAATTAGATTGAAATTAATTTATTAGATTTTTTGAAATTGAGAAAAAGCTTTCTTAAATAATTAAGAAAGTTATTTCTTAATTAAATTTATTTATTTCAATTTGGTTGAGATAAATTAAATTTATAATTTTATTTGTTTTGAGAATTATTATTTAATTTATTTAGAAATTGTTTCTTTATTTATGAATAATAAATTTCTTGATTTTAGATAAAGTATTTTTCTTGATTAAAATTTGAAAAAAAAATTCATTTATTAATTAAGAAAATGTGTTTTCTTTAATATTTTAAAATAGTTTTCTAACTTATTAAAGAAAGGTTTTCTAATTAGTCAAGAAAAAATCTCTAAATAAATAAAATATAATAACTTTCTTAATTAAATTTAAAAGTATTTTTATTTAATTTTGAAAGTAATTTTCTTTTAATTTTAGAAAATAGTTTTCTAATTAAGGAAAAATAATTTCTAATTAGATTATAAATAATTTTCTAGTTGGATTAGAATGTGTTACTTATATATTCTTGAAAAAGAAGTTTTTCTAAATTATAATAAGTAAGAAGTATAATTTATTGAAAAATGTTTTCAATTAAATTTTGTCAAAGGAATCTGGATAAATTGGAAATAGTTTCTAATTGGATTTGAAAAATTATTTTCAAATCAAATTAAAATTACATTTGGAATAGGAATTTAATTTATTTAGGAATCAATAGTTTTAATCTAATTTAACTTTTCCAAGGGGTTGGAAATATTATTTTAGATTATGAAGATTAATAACTAGAATCAATTGAAGTTTGATATTTTATACATATAATTTAATTAAGAGTGCATAAGATGCATACTTTATTTATATGTTTGATATATATATTGGATGCATGATTTTATGTTTTATATGTGTGATATTTTACATGCAAATTTATGTTTGATGAGACGAACAAAATTAAATTCCTCGTTAAAATATTAAATACACATTTAGAATGTGATTGTTACCTTCTATTTTGTTATAAGAATAAACCAGAACTCTGTTTATTATAGGCTTGTTGATCAAACTCAAGGCCGCTTTAACCCGAACATGTTTAGTCTTATAATAGTGAGTTCTTCTTAAATAAATTTGTGTGATTTGGATGAGCAAACTCATGTTCCCATGAATTTAGAGGCAGGGTTAGGAACAATATATAAGATATATTTTGGCAAAAGTTGCACCCAACGGATTTAGGAGTTATATGAGATGTGATTGGTAAAGTTGTTATCTACCTAATTTAAGTTTAGTTGGTTTGTTGAGTAAACTCAAGATCAATTATATTTGAATGGGATATTAGCCCATTAGAAATATTAGAGTAATCTTTTCGAATAGTAGTGAGAGTTATTATTTCAAATAAAATAGTGGGAGTAACCAAATACATGATTAAAGTCCTAATCTTATTTGGTAGACATAGCACATAATTGATTACTTGTTTCTTTTACACTTATATTTTGTTCTTAGTGGAATCTACCTTATTTAATATAGTTAATACTAAGTCAGTGAAGCCAAGTTCTTGGACATAGGATATGTTTGAGAAAAGTTCTCAAAAGTTAGATAGAAAATTGTATGTTCATTATGCAATTTTGCTATAATCCCCATTGAGGATATGGCGACAAAGTTGTAAAGATATGTCAAAATCATATAGATGGAAAAATGTATTGACAATTTGAGTTGACTAATGTCTCGTAAACTTTGACGACGTCATGTAAGATGTATGTTAACATCATGATAGCAAAATGCAAGGGGTTGCATGAAGTAGGGTTGAAAGGTATAGTACCTTGCTGGATCCACGTAATTTAGCCTACTAAAAGCATAGTTGTGGACTACAATTAAAGGCCTAGCAACAATATGATAATAGTTGTCATTAAAAGAAAACGATTGCATGAATTTTTCTTACCTATATGTGATATGATAGAGTTCATATGTATTTCTAATTCATAATTTTGAGTATTTGACACTGAATTTATATTCAAAATTATTGTAATGTTCAATGCATAGTTAGAAATAGATTGTTAAGTCAAAGTTGTTGATCCAAGTTTATGAAAATAGTTTGTATATGTATTAGATCAAAGGAGACTTATGCTTAATATAAATGGTAAGAATAAAAAGTTGGATAACCAAGGCAATCCTTTTATATCATATTGATTAAATCAATAAAACGAGAATCATAAATTTACATATAAGGATACATGTATCCTTTTGATTATGAATCATATGAAACTTGTGAAACTTGTCAAGTTGAAGTATATCCAAATCAACCTTTGGCGAAATGATAATGATGGCATTGAATTGTTAAATCTTATACATGTGATGTATTGGATAGAATACTAATTCATAAAAAGGATAATTCTTATATTTCATTAGATTACTAATGACTTTATATGATATGGTTATACGTATTAAATGAAATAATGATTTAAAAACTTGAAAAGTTCAAGTTGATTAAATCTAATTAAAAATAATGCATTGAGAATGCTAAAGCACTTCAATAAGATCATTGTGGTAAGTTTTACATTTTCAGTTATCTATAGGGAATGACATTCTTTAGTGAATTCCTTCACATCTAAATTCATAAGTGTATGAATTTATGTAAGGAGTAAAATACAATACGAGATATTGTATAATACAATAATATTTCTTTTATAGCAATGCCTAGTACAATGACTTACCTTCTATAGTTCCAATTAAATCAATTAGCAGGATTTCATATTAGATATGAAAAGCTAAGTCTTTGAAATAGTTAAAGTTGAGGATTTAAGGATGTGATGCTTAGTTGAAGCATATATTATCCATTTAGTTTAGAACTAAATTAAGTAATAAAGTGTTATAAGATATCCAAAAGGTTGGATATAATCTTACAGACCCATTGAACAAATTATTTGATTTAATGTATACTTATATGAGAATGGTTCTCAAGATAAGTAGTGGGAGTAAGAAGGAATTTGAAAGATTCAATTCTCATAACATTACATCTAATTGGAACCAATGCCTTTAATGATACATTTGATGTATAGTTGAAAGGCTACGAGATATTGAAAATTTCACTTCTACAATGAATTCAAAGAGTTTATTTTGGAGATGATTATGAATTTATCACATCTACAAGAAGATAAGTAAGAGTATAGTTGTCCTCTTTAGTGGCACTATGTGGAGACATATTGTTCACAGAGAACAAAAGTTCTAACTTTCAGTTGTTAAACACATAATTTTCTAAGAACAACTCTTTTTGGATATGAAAAGGTAACAACTTAATTATGATAATTATATCTATAGAGATGGATTGGACGTTGTTAACTTATTCTAATTCCAAGTGCATAGATAATGTACTAAAGATGTTTAGTATTTAAGATATCAAATACTTGTGAAGTATTAAAGATATCCATTACTTTATGTGTGAGTTGATATTTGAGTTCAAGATGATAAGGATATAACTTTAGAAGTAATTCCTAATTAAGGTTTATTTACTTAGAACATTATCATTTAGGATTAGAAAAGTTTCAATGTAGCAATTGGTTGCTAATTAAGCCATAATACATTTTTCGTTTAGTGGAAATGATTAATTGGATCAACAAGTTCTTTAGTGAACTTGATATAGTTTCTTTGCATTGCTTAAGATAGTAATTTACTGTAGAGCATTAGAGCCATTGGGCATATATAAGGAGCTAATGTTTCATCAAAGATCCAAGAATGTGTTTAGGCAATTTTTTTTAATTATGATGATTATTAAGATGGAAGTTGTAAGATTTAATCAACTGTTCGCTATAGAGAATCTTGTAGAATTCTTTCATTAAGCCACTGCCCCAGTAGTAGGATAATCATCATATGGTGATATGGTATGAGATACTTAAACGATTGGCTTAGTATAAGTGGGAGATTGTTGATTTATGTCCTACAACCAATCGCTTTGATTATAGTTTAATGACAAATTATTTAAAGGCATTATTTATCTTGTCCATATTTAGATGTATATGATAAAGTCCATGGGATAATTGTACATTATAATGAGATTATAATTATGAGATTCATATTACATTTATGTATTATTCTTAAATATTCCTAGTCATTATTTTATTAAGATTGGACATTAATACAAAGTAAAAAGACTAGCACACTTTTTATTTTTCCTTATAAAGGAAGTATAGAAAACAAGTTTACTGAATAGACCCGATATGAGAAATCCATTTGGAGCATTACTTATATGTCTATAGAATTCTCATTGTGATGATTATATAAATGATTATTTGACTTGAGGTCATCAAAGTTATCTTGTATGGGGATTGCTATATTTTGATACTACTTATGACCTATTTAATCATAGATCGTTTAATCGGTAGTCATTAGATATAGCATAAATTATATGGAGATAATTGAATGATCAAGATAGGATCCATCACCCTAAAGTAATTAGGGAGAATGTTTCGTTATTTTTTATTTGTATTAATTTCGAAAAATCCTTAGCTAAGGTGAAATAATGTTTTGTAAATAGTTTACAAATGTCATTAATTGAATCGATAACTAATGGTAGAGAACTAATATGATTAGACCCAAAATAGAGTAGACACTAATTTCAAGCTCTATGCCTAATTCGAACATTGTATGATAAAAGGATTGAATCATACGGAAAAATTATGCATGAAAAGGTTAGTCAGAACTACTTTGACATTCATAAATATTTGGGTGGTCATGATGCGTTGCTAGATGCCAATCTTGATCTATGATTATAAACTGTTTAATTGGAGAATTAATTTTAATTATGAATTAAAATTAGATTTTATAATCATTACCAATATATTTGGGAACCTAATGGGTCTCACATATAAAATGGGTTAAAGAGAGCAAAGTTAATTTAATCTTGTAAAATTTGAAAAACTTTATGATTAAATATAAGATATTTAATAAATAAGGATCAATATGAGATATTTAATCTTATATAGGCATAATTGGTAGTTAATTAGAATTGTTTGTAATTCTAATTAAAGTTGAATTGAAATTAGAATTTAATTTCAATTAAATTACTAAAATGTCTAAAACTTATTATAAATAGGCTTAAGCTCTATGGAGCTAGCACTTCTTAACCATCTCTGTAAGAGTTATAGAGTTCTCTCAACCTGTTCTATGGATACCATTAGAGGTCGAATGCTTGTGTGACTATAGAGGTTGGGACGGATCAGTTTCGAAAAAGATTCGAGGGATACAACAAGATAAAGATCAAGCTTCGAAACAAGGTACGAATTAGATTTTTGTTTTATTATAATTTGTATTAATCATTTTATAGAATTAAATAAATCTTATTTTTTGGGAAATTAAAAGTTGCGAAAAAAAATTTCATGATTATTCCGCTGCGATCAAGATCAGATCTCAACCCGGTTTTCCAACAGTTTTTTATTTTTAGAAACATCAAATTGCAATAGAAACAATCGAACATGTTTTAACATGTTTCCTTTTTTATTAAAACCTTAACAAGAAACAAGAAAGAAAGAGAGAAACAAACAACCCATTAGAGACTTGTTTGCAAAAAAATAACAAAATAAACTCATCCACATAAACCCTCTCATTTTTGTTATCTCTCTCCTCTCTACCCGGCCTCGGCCCCAACCTCAGCCTCATCTCTACTCCCTACTCTCTCTCCTCATTGTCGTCCATGCCCTTACGAGTCACACACACGACCTTCCACTGCCACTACCATCATACCACGTTCCATCGTCGTACCACTTGCCTAATTGCACGCTGCAAGTCTCATCTTTGGTCGGACCGCCTACCACTCTCTCCCACACACCATTCGCTGCAAACTCAAGTTATCTTTTCCATTCACCACCATCGCCATCGCCTAGATAGATTACAGTATGTATATTAGAAATCAAGATTTCCAATTTTCCAAATCTAGATCCAAAGTTGATCCAACCCAACCCTATCTTGATCATAATTTATGATTTTTGTGTATTTCAAGTTACTTGTTTCTACTCTAAATTGCAATTACATTGTGTTTTGGTTATGCCATGAGTTTTTTGTGAATGATTTATAAAATATACATTAAGCAATTTGGTTAAAATTGTTTATGTGAGTTGATTCAATTCCAATAATAGTTAAGCATTGTGAATTATGAAAAATGAGATCAAAATAATTTTGCGTATGAATTATTGGAGAATATTTAAGTATTGTGATTTGTGAATTCTGTATAATTCAAGAATATGTCAGATTATTTGTTATTTTAATAATCATAAAAATGAGATCAAATTAATTCTTTAAGTTGTTAATTAATTTATATAAAAACATATAATTTACTAATTATTGTTTGTAAGTATTTAACATTTGATTAATCATTTAGATATAAGATTTAATATATAGTTAAATCATTTAATATATGTAATTAAGTTAAGGAAATTAAATGTTTCCATTTTTATATTGTTTATTGCTATTAGGAAATAAAATTAAAAATATTAATATTATCTTATGAGTAGCAAATTCACATTTATTATCTTATCTTATGAATAGTTAAATACATAGTAGAAAATAGTATGTGAATTCATTAATTTAATTTTGACACATGTCTTTATTTATTTTTAGAGATGAATGGAAGAAAGTTCAAGTATTCCTAATAATTCAACCACTTCAAGAAGATTCAATAATCTAGCTTGGGCTCAAGTTGTATTGGTTTTCGAAATGAAGAATCATACCATTTGTTTGTTTTGTAACAATCATTTGAAAGGTGGAGGAATCATCAAATTAAAGAAGCATTTAGCTGAGGTTAAAGGTGTTGTAGAGCCTTGTAAAATAGTTAGTCACAATGTGAAATGACAAATGAAGACTTTGTTTGAAGAGTATTAGCATGAGAAAGATAAAAAGAAAAGATTGAATTATAAAATTAGTAGTGGAAGTTCTTTTGTTAGTATTCAAGATGATAGGGAGAATGTTAAAGGTGGTAGTATTCCTATCTAACGAGAAGGGAATATTGCACCTGATGTTTGGAAAAGAAGAAGACAGATGTCTAATTTTTTTGCACCATTAACAATTCCTAAAGCTCAGCCTTCAATTTGTAGTACCTTATAATCTAGAGAAGCTGCTCATAATGTAGATATAACAATGGCTAAATGGTGGTATTTTTAATGCTTCCCGATCTTGTTATTATCATCCTATGGTAGATGTTATTGTCTCTTATGATCTAGGATACAAAACTCTTTCAATTGATAACTACAAGGTAAATTTTTTAGAAGTTCTATTTATGAAATGAAAAGTTATTTGGATAAAAGAATAATGAGTTAGGCTACATTTAGGTGTTCAATCATGTGTGATGGTTGAACAAATAGAAGACTAGAGCCTATTATTAATTTTCTAGTTTATTCTGCAAAGGGGACAATATTTTTTAAGTCTATTGATGCATTTGGTCTTGCTAGAAATGTTGATACTCTGTTTGAAACATTTGATGAAGTCATGAATGAAGATGGGCCAAAAATATTCTTTAATTTATTACTAACAATAATTCAACCTATAAAGCGATTGGAAGAAGATTGCAAAGCAAATATAATTCTTTTTATTGGACTTCTTATGCTGCACATTGCATTGTCTTAATGTTGGAAAATATAAGGGATGCTAAGTATTTTTCTATTATTGACGAGACTGTGAAGAAAGCAAAAAAGGTGACAATTTTATCTACAATCGTGCATAGATCTTAAATTTAATGAGAAAGGATTTCACAAATAGTAGGAATTTGTATTGTCATGCTATTACAAGATTTGCAACAAATTTCTTATCATTTAATATTTTATTATGATGAAGAAAGAGTTGAGACAAATGTTTACAAGTGAATTGCATCTCAGCATACTAGGTTTGATGATGGATTGGAGGTTTATAAAATTATACTTGAAGATAATGAAATTTTGGTCTCAATATCAATTTGTTATCCGAGTTTTTGAGTCTTTGGTGAGGGTACTTTGTCTGGGTGATAGTGATGAGAAGGCAACAATGAGATATTTTTATGATGTCATAGAGAGGGAGAAGGAAGCAATCAAGGCCAATTTGAAAAATAGGTCTTCTTTGTACACACCTTATCTTGCAGTGACCAATGAGAGATGAGAAAGACAACATTACTTTCCATTTTTTACAGTTGGGGCATTTTTGATTCATAGTGTCTATTTCAGATCAAGTTTTACAAAGAAAGCTGAACTTAATAAAGAAAGGTTATTAACTATTACAAGAGTTGTTGCCTACGAGAAGATGCAAAATCTACTAAGCTCACAAATGGAAATTTATAAGGACGCTTAGAGTAATTTTGGGATGTCAGTTGTTATTCGTCAAAGGGACAAATTTAATCTAGATATTTTTTTCACTTTTGTTACTTGTAATTAATCGTTTCTATTTGTTTATAATGTTACTTTTGTTATCTTACAGTTGCTTGGTGGGGCCAATTCAAACGTGGTGTTTCAAAATTACAAAGGTTTGAAATTCGAATTTTAAGTCAATGTATGAGTTCAAAGTGTGAAAGGAATTGGAGCACGTTTAATTTCAGCAATTCCAAGAAAATGAATAGATTAGAGCATAAAAGATTAAATCACTTAGTCTTTGTTTGATACAATATAAAGCTTCGAAAAATATATGTTATTTTCATTATTTAGATATAATTTCTTATAACCTTTTAATAATTTAATTTTATTGTTTACTAAGACTCTTAATTGAACAAATAATTTTGTAGATCTAATTTTCCTTAATTATATTGATCATTTGACAAATTGGGTTTTCAAGGAATCGAATATGATAGATGAGAGTGACTTAGAAAATAATCTTGGTGGGAAATTATTAATTTGTCATTTGGTGCGATGATTTTGAATGACGGTGATGATAAAGATTTTGTATGAAATAAGAATTAGGGTTAATGAAATTTGAGCAGGTATTTGATTGAATAAAGTTTTAAGTTTTTGTTTCTCCTTTTTTTTAATTTCACTTATATTTGGTGTATATGTAAATTCTATATATGCAATATAATTGTAAATATTTTATTTTAGGTTTTATTTTTAGTTAGTTTTTAGACACGAACTTTTGTTATAAATTGTAATTGTTAGAGAGTCATGAATATTTATTATTCTTTTTATTTGATGTTTTGATGTATTTAATATATCATAAAATTGTTAAGTCCAAATGACTTTACATATATGATTTTGATGAAGAACAAATAATTAGAAAGAAAAGCAGACGGAGAGATCTGAAAAGCAGACGGACTTTATGAAAAGCAGACGGACTTTACGAAAAGCAGACGGACAATGAAAAACAGACGGACAATACAAAAAGCAGACGGACAATGAAAAACAGACGGACAATACGAAAAGCAGACGGATTTTATGAAAAGCAGACGGACTTTACAAAAGCAGACGGACATTGCGAAAACAGACGCAGAATGAAATACAGACGCAGAATGAGAAAGCAGACGCAGAATAGAAAAACAAACGAAGAAACAAAAGCAGACGCAATAGTCAGTCCGAGTTAGTTACAGAACTCAACTGATTAACCGTTTGTTTCAAAATTCAAGAAGCAAGAATCAAGAAGTAAGAATCAAGAAGCAGTTACAAACGAAGGCTATAAATATAAGTCAAAGTCAAAGATTGCAAACTTACTTGAAAAATTAGTTGACTTACGCACACGAAAACGAAAAAGCTTGTCTGAGAAATCATTGAGCGAAGAAGCTAAGAGCTAGTATTACTGTAACAGTGATTGTATTTTCTTTTTGTAAGAAAGTAGTACAGATAGCCTACAGAGGCTAAGAGTGAAAGAATATTGAGTGTAGAGACCTGAAGAGGCTCAGAAAGAATACTTGTAATCATTGAAGAG
>JANVCQ010000005.1:12662596-12672749 GCA_025531925.1 Erythroxylum plowmanianum
CCATTAGATGTTGTGAGCTTGCCGGCTGAGCTATTATTAGTGGATATAATTATTTTAGTTTTCCAATTGTAGGATTGTAAATTGTAGCTTTTCGTTTTTGGTAATATAATTTCTTAAAATTTAAAAAAAACAACAATTCAGAACCTTCCCCTCAGTTTAGCACAAACCCGCAATTATCCAGGTTGATATATAGGAGATGGAACACGAAAAGGAGGCCCACATTGATTTTTGGTTACTATATCCATCAAATTGAAGTATGCTATAAAATATTTCATCATTTCCTCAAGTTACATTTGATACAAAACTCGCACATAAACATAAATACATGTGGTGAGAGAGAGAGAGAGTACAATACATAGTACAACTAAAGAAGAGAATAAAGAGAGAAGCGGAATTTCTAGCATAACGCTTGACATTTTCATGAACACGAAGCTTGGCCTAGTGAGACATGGTCTACAATGAATAGGACCCACAATCCCTAAAAAAAGGAGCAAGTTCAAGAAGGAGTTTGGATGAAGAAGTCTTTGGTGGTGAGTTTAGAGAAAGGATTGAGAGTGAAGACAGGGAGAAAAGTAAGGACATGAGAGAATAAAGAAACGAAGAAGTCAACGGTTATGCTATTAGTTGAAGAGGTGGTATCGAAGGAGGTGGTGGAGCTAGCGCTGGTGGCAGTGGTGATGGTGGTGAAGCTTTGGTTGAGAAATTTGAGGTAACCAGAGTTTCGGAGCCAGGACTCGAAGGCCAGGTCTGAGATGGTGAGATAATGGGTTGATTGTAGGGCTGAAAGATGAGTGTTTTTAGTTTTATAATTTCTTATTTGCTTCATGTTTTTTCATTTTCTCAAATTTTTGCTGCCAATCTTTTTGAGTAACCTTTAAAAAGTAAACCTTTAGCGACGATCTCTAAAATCGTCACGAAAAGTGAACTCTTTAGAGACAAATTTTTAAAATTGTTGTTAAAAATTAAATCTTTAGTGACTATTAAATTGTCCTTAAAATTTTAACTTTTTGCAAAAATTCACCAAAAGTTTAATTTTTAGCGACAGATTTCTAAAATCATAACAAAAAAACACAGCTTAAAGTTTGCATTGTTGTAGTGTGGGCTCCTTTTGGTCGTACGAATAAGTAATATTCAGCATTCTGTTTCAGCTAGTTAATAGAGGTATTTGGTGATCCCCTCAAACATGGGTTCGCATTTCTCTTTTTTCTTACTATCTACGCATAACTTGTCTATTTTCCTTCTTATTAAGTTTGTCAATGAAGTACAGAAGCACTACGATTATTCTAGCAAGTAATTAAATTCAGATTACGTAAACTGTCCGTTGATTCCTTTGCTAGCATCCAATGGTAAGCTTCACAATCATACAGTGCAACAAAAATGTATAAAGTCCACGATGATGATTAAGATCCTCAAGACCTATTGGTCACATGTAGTGTTCAATTCATATTTGCTATGATTTCATGCCAATCCAATCCTGTCAAAATAATTCGCTCCTCAGTTTTCTTTTTTCCATCTTCCACCTGCATATTGTGACTGACTATAGCTCTGTTGAATGTTTGTGTGATATTCTTGTGTGCTAAAAATATACAGTGCACCTGCCTCTTTCCATGAAATTTCTTTGTTGACTGCCTTAAATCAGTCTTAATCTTGTGCTTCACCTCCGTTACCTAATTCCAAAGGAATGATTGCCCGTGCAAATCTGCTCTTCAAAGATAAGTAGGAAGCTTCATTAATGGTTGAATGGTACTATAGTCTTAAATCTTACTGCGGGTGTCGTACGCATCTCCCCTTGGCGACCTCGAGAAGTGTAGAAATGGGCCTGACACTACATTGGTTGATACCCGACTAAAGAAAATTGCAGAGTAGGCCCATTGGTATGTATTTTTGCAAATTTTAATTTAAAATGTTAATTATTAGCTAAACCAATATTATATATATATATCACCACTGATACCGAACTAAAGCAATTCTGTAATTATGATTAGTTCTGACTAATCCGTAGTTAAATAACTTTTAGGTTCTGATTATAAATTTAATGCCTGTTTGTATAGGCTTTTGGGAGATCAATAAGTACTTTTCTTCACTATAAAAGTTATTTTTTAAAAAAATGAATGTTTGACTGTAAAGTAAAAAAGCAATTCTTTAATAGATATGACTTTTTGTGCAACCAAAATACAGTTTTTTAAGAAACTTCAAATTTAAAGTTTTTAAAGAATACTTTTGAGATAAATTTTTCAGATAAATTAATGAACTTTTAGTTTCTTTTGTTCTTTCGTTTTACATATAATTTACACAATATCTACAAACTTATCTTTAAGTTTATTTTGGATGTTATATAATATTACTTGATTTTTATATGTTTTAATATTTATTTTTATATTAGTTTTACTTGTGTTATAATTCATATAAAAATTTTGATTATATATATTTTTATTTATATTTTATATGGTTTAAAATTATATAATAATAAATATATTGTATACATTAAATAATATTTATATACATAAATAATTTTTACTACAAAATAAAATATACAAGATTAAAAGTGCTTTTTTATATTATCAACAATCTACTGATGATGCTTTTTTTAAAAAGTTCTTTTTTAATTGACAACTAAACAATCAATTGATTTTTTAGAAAAACTCTTCTGACAAAAATTTTACTGGTATAAGCCTATCCAAATATGAACTTCTTTGGTTTGATAAAATACATTCAGTAATCTTTAATTAAATGATTTTATTTGATAAATTCTTAATTTAATGAGAAAATTAAGTCAAATTAATGCAAAAGGGCAAGGAAATAAAATAAATTTTCTATAAAATGGCTGTCAATGTCCATTATTTGCCTGCTGCCCCAAACAGCGGAAAGAAAAGGTGAGAAACTGAGAATAATTAAGTTAAAACCCAAAAGTCATTTGGACTTGATTGGTTCCCAGTCGAGAAGACAACGCGATCTCTCTCACTTTGCTTCCGCCATGAGTCTCTTTGGTCTGGGCAGGTCGTTCTTTGTTCTCTTCTTGTTTTCAGATCTCTGTTATTCTGATCTATTCACTCTTTGCATCAGCAGTTATCATTTGCACTTGGGATGGATTTGAATTTTGATTATAGTCCTTTTATTAGTGTGCCTTTGTGTTTAAAACCTTTGATCTGATTTTATTTAACTTGGCTAATTGAGCAAATTTGTGCATACAATAGTGAGTTGATCAGTCTTTTTAAGCAGGCATGCTACTTTGGATTGCGTATCTATGCATATACATGTATAGATTCTGATGAGTCACTAACTTCATCTAGCTAATTAGGAAAATAAAAAGAGAAGTAAAGTAGGGCCTGTGTCTTAATACGTGCGTTCATATACATGTGCATATATATACATAGATGAACACACTATCTACATTTTAGTGAGTCACTAATTTCCTTACAGTCAATTGCCAAAAAAGGATTTGGAAAGAAAAAGAAAAATTACATTGACTAGCCTAAAAGGATTTAGGGAAAATGGTAAAGTATTCACTATGTGAGCTGGGGGCATGCATATTGCTGCATAATTTAATAGTTTCTGTGTCTGTGATGTATGCATGGTGAATTTTCCGTGTCCATAGCTTGTATAGTTTATCAGAAAGGTGGCAGCATGAAAACGGTGTGAAAATCTGTGAAGTCCCCGACATTTCTGAATAGCATGATTATTTTAGGCTTTTTCGGGTTTATGCTTGTTTCTTTTCCAGTTATATTGTATAGGTTATTCTAAACTGACTTGTGGTAAAATGGTGGTTATTAGATGTAATGAATGGTGTAGCATGTTGTCAAAAAGTTTGTACTATTACCTGCAAAATCGTCCTGTAAATGACTTTACTTAAGATGGAAAACATGTTGATATCAGATAGCTAAAGTTGCTTAGTGGAGGCATAGCGTCTTTCCATATGGCAAGTTATTGTGCCAGACTGCTAAAGTCTAAAAGCTGCATTTAACTCTCTAATTTGATTAAAAAAGCTGTTCATATCTGCTTTAAACTCGAAGTTACAAAAGTCAAGTAATTTACGATGAAAATAATGAATCAATGCAATTAGCAAGTATCCATAAACCAATTTTATTGTCAGAACCTATCAATTGGTGTTGCAAATCAAATATCAGTGTATATGCTGGTGGAAGCAGAGTCAATAGGATGCACTTAAAACTGTACCGTTTCTGTTTGCATGATTATTGTCTGGTTGTCATTGTAAGATTAATGATTTGACTTTAGCACTTGAGTAGATATTTGATCTTAAGTTTCATAGAATGCAGGCTTTAAGACTCCATCTTTCTTTCTCTTTCTCCTGCACATATTCTTCTTATGCATTGAAGTTGGTTTATCCCTGTGTCTAGTTGTATAGGGTCCATTTTTTAATCTTTAGATAATTTTTTTAATTGTGTATAAGGTTGGACAATGTTGTAGTTTATATAGATATTTTTAGTACATACTCAATTTGTAATTCTGATATGTTTTCTTTATACAGAAATCAGAGGACATTCCGACCCAAAAAGAGTGCCCCATCGGGGAGTAAGGTCAGTTTTCATTCTTGAGTAATAAATTAAAAACCTAAGCTTTGGCGGTCAAATGTTGTAATAAATTGCCCCATGCCTACTGAAGTTTTGAATGATATTGTCTTTTAATACGTTCCACGTTTGTGTCTGTTGTTGTTATCATTATTACTGCAAAAATGTTGATGTGTGTCTTATGACTAGAGCATGCAGGTGTGGTGAAAGACAACATGAGTGCACTTTGATTGTATATCATGACTAATGGATTTTGTCTGTGTTTGTCCATTTGCACGGATTCTGGAATTTTAAAAGATAGTGATATATAAAATATGTGTGTTTATCAATTAGTGTGAGTTAGGTGTTTTGGCAGGTAAATCTCGTATACATTCTCATGCATGTTAGATTTGAGATTAAGACATGAGCACAAAATCTGAAATGAATTAAATAGGCAGTGCAGATGATGATTGACAATTAGTAATAAATGGTATTATAATGGTTTAGTGATATCAAAAGAATTATGGGGATTGGAGACTATAAAAATTTGATGTAAATTCATAGTAAAGAAATTAAATGATTTGGTTTATATGGACTCTAGCTTACATAACTATATTTAGGGAAAATGCCAATTAATATCGCGAGGAATTGGATAAGTGTAGCATTGTTTAGTTAACGACAGTTTGGGAAAAGAAGGTTTCTTTGTAGCACAAGTGATAAACATTGTTTAGAATTGTGGGGTCCATATGTATATTTTGTAAATATCATGAATGGGTTCTGACAAAACAGGTACAATATGGTTTATTCTAATTGCTGCCATTACCATACAAGCATGTGATATAAGGGAAAAGCACATACAGGGGGCGGAATGATGTCCCGTGCTTTCTATGATATAAATAGTGGATGGTGGAGGAACTGTTCTCGTTGCCTTTGTGAATTTGTAATTTTCATGATGCAGGGGGCACAACTTAGAAAGCACATTGATGCGACACTAGGCAGTGGAAACCTTAGGGAAGCAGTGAGACTTCCTCCGGGGGAGGATGTAAATGAGTGGCTTGCTGTCAACAGTAATTGCTTTCTCTCTTTCTCTCTCTCATTGAATGTGTGAGCAATTTTCTGTCATCAATTTTGTAAGTTTGTTTACCTACAAACTTATGTTTTTTCGTCGTTAGTTTACCATGCTTTAGTACTTTGATGCATGATAATAAAGTCATCCAAGTCTTGTATTATCTAACTCAGCATACGTTTTTCTCTTTAGAAGTTCTATTTACTGCTAATCTCTTCCTAATTCAAATCTAAGTCTTTATGGATTTCCCTATTTCAGCTGTGGATTTCTTCAACCAGGTGAATCTTCTGTATGGTACCTTGACAGAATTCTGCACACCTGAGAACTGTCCTACAATGACTGCAGGCCCCAAGTATGGCTAGAAAATAGACAACATTTATAATTCTTTGTGGTTTGCTTTTATAATAAAGAGTTAAGTATAAAGGCCTTGTTGGTACCTAGTTCTTTTTGCCCGTTTAATTAACATATACATAAATTGATTAGCTCCTTTAAGAAACTTGCAGTTTCTACAGCCAATTTGAATAGTAACACCAAAATGACCAAGTACTTTATAGGTTTGATATTTTCAAAAGTTTGTTTGACCAGTTCCAGGCTTGTATTAGTGGCCTAAAGATGTAGAAAAGTGTTATGAACCCACAACTCGCTTCCAGTATAAGTGTTGAGGGCAATTATATTCATATAGTTCTCCATGTGCTTTAGCAAGTCTGAATAGCTGAAGACAAGCATTCTCAAACTTTTGTAACTTTCTAATTAACCAGAGAACTTCATTATCCTTGCTATTTATTTCCCAGATACCAGTTTCAGGCAGGTTTGCCATTCAATTGAGTGAAGGAAACAACTTTTAGGCATATGAATAACAAACTTGTGCCCTATAGTTTCAAAAACATTTTATATTTCGGTGTATTGTCTCCTAATCTCAAGGTTGATATTTGGCTAACTTTGTTCTTTCATGTAGGACATCTATCACCCCTGTTGATTGATAATCTTGTTTATACCTTAAATGTGTAGAACAAAACATTATAATACAAAACCTTGCATTGCTTTGTTCTGCCAGCTATTGCAGATGCACATTCATTCACTTTTATAGTTGATTAAAGTGCGTTATCTGCAAGTTTGATTATTTAATAGCTTGTGATCTGGTACTGTTGGAACTATGCAGGTATGAATATAGGTGGGCAGATGGTGTACAAATTAAGAAACCTATCGAGGTGTCTGCTCCAAAGTATGTTGAATATTTAATGGACTGGATTGAAGCTCAGCTTGATGATGAATCCATATTTCCCCAAAAACTTGGTAATTAGTCAACTAATATGTACCCTTTTGTACTTCTATCATCCACCTATCTGCTTCTTCTTCACAACATCTACATCCTCCTGTTGGAAAAGCTAATGAAAAGAAGGTAGCTACAATTTTATTATGCAAAGTGGTCCATTTTGACCTTAGGTTACATTGTTGGATGTTTAAGATATATTATTATAAAAGAAATGAGAGAGGAAATTGGGAGGATTTTCATTTATGACAACATGGAAAAGCGTGATGGTTATGATGAATAGTCTGTAGTCCATCGCTATAGATAATGACGTTTTGGTACATGTGTTTCAAGCCTATGGTCATACTCAGATATCGTTCACTAATCATTAATCTATATATTAATTTGATTGAATTTTGTAGGTGCTCCGTTTCCTCTTAATTTCAAGGAGGTTGTGAAAACTATATTCAAACGGCTGTTCCGTGTATATGCCCATATTTATCACTCTCACTTTCAAAAGATTGTAAGCCTCAAAGAGGAAGCCCACTTGAACACCTGCTTCAAGCATTTTATACTGTTCACCTATGTAAGTTGTTTTCTGCAACCTCACTTGTTGATCATAAGCGACATACCTCATAGTCTTGTAAACTCAAAACGTTTACCATTCATGACTAATTCATACTGTTCCAGTGATATGAGGTAGCTACATTAAGACTTCAGTTGCCTTGAAAGTGGCTGGCTTACTTATTTTTCCCTTAATTCATGTTTCTTTTGTTTAAATTCACATATTTTGTTAGGACAGTCATGTGTCTTGTCATGGCTTCCAAGAGTATGTCCCATTTTGATTTTTCCTGCACAATTGCCTCGCCCTTAGAATCAGTCCATTTTGGCGACGATTGCCTATAAAGTTAACTATATTAGAGTTTATATGTGCTCTCCAGGTTTTGGGCTTGCACTAAACTTCTTGGGTTGAACGACATAGTTGACAAGTTCTTAGTATTACTCCATCTTTCTAGTTATGCGGTAGTTTCTCATGGCCATAAGTGGCTCAATCTGCTTCTTTTGAATTTGAGCCCTGTTCACCCATTTCATTGCAAGAAATGCTTAGCCTTTGGTCTTATTACCTTCTCATTGATTATAGAGTTCATCATAGACAAAATTTCCCTTTGTAATAGTTTCTTATGGTTTATAAATCATCTCAAAGTGTTATGGTTAAAGCTTCTACTACAACTTTATCTCCATCTGATCCATTTCAAGAACTGGTGATGTCCATGTTTATGCTGGAGGCTTCTGTCCACTCTTATCTCTTAACGATGTCCTTTCTCTGTTTATTTGTTTTCAACGACAAAATGTTGTTTTTACTGATCCCTTTTGGTCCTCACAGTTCCAATCTTATTGTGCAGTGCACCTAAATTAAGTTTGCCAAGAAGCATTTTCTTCTTGTAGAGAAATTTCTGGATTTGGTGATTGATTGTTCCATTCGGATGTGTTGCCTTTTGCAGGAGTTTGGACTAATAGACAAGAAGGAGCTTGCTCCCCTTCAAGAGCTTATAGATTCCATAATTGTTCCTTACTAGACTGGGGAAGAATTTATATTGGAGATCGTGTGAAAACTGAATTTCAAGTGCTTCAGATCAGTGTTAGACAGTATAATGTTGGTTTTACTAACTAAGCCTTATGGATGTGCTGTATAATTTAAAGCAAGAACACAGTTTATAAGGAATGCCCCGTGAGAATGTTTTTGTTTTTAAATATTGTTTAAATTGTAAACATAATTTATAATCATAATTTAAGGTTATTATTTGGGAAAATACAAAATAACATTCAAGTAAAATTTTATTTTCGTAACCAATTGTTAGAAATAATGAAAATGCGTGAAAGTATTCTAACACTATCGCATTCACCGAGAAATAACTAAAGTTTGGTTAAAATGATAAGTGGTCGGGTCGGTTGTGCTAGGCCCGGGTTCAAGTCCACATGTCCATGGCCCATTAGCAAGTGTTAGTCTCCCATGCAAACTTAAAGATCTACGTAAAGACCTAAACCTATCATATATTCTCTATATAAGGTACTATTCTGCCACGATACAGATACGAGACTACAACCCTGAAATTCTTCGCTTATAATTGCCGTAGCCCTTACCAAAAGACTAACTTGAGCGTCAGAGGGGCTTGCCGGATACCAACCCCCGACGTGCTTTTATTTTTTTGTAGGTGTTTCAGAGGTAATATCATCCATCTTCATGGATCCAAGTGGAAACGTTCAATCTCACCAGAATCAGGCTAAATCAGTTGGCGCCCACCGTGGGGCCCAGCATCAGGGCACCACGTCTAGAAACACTCAGATCAGCCAGGCGGCAGCAGCCAATCCTGATGTAGCCGCCGTCGCGGCACTTGCACTACAGAGGATGGCTTTACCGTTGCCTGCCACTCTTCCTCCAACACACCACGATTCCCGCACACAGTCTTCGCATCCGAATGATCACCCGCTTCCTCAGAATCCAAATCAAGAAGAACAGAGCGTAGCCCTGGAGGATAATGCTGAGATTGATACGCATCCAAATCTCCAGCACTCCTTGGATGCAAATCTTCCTGCGCCACAACAAACCTCCCTCGCCTGAAAACAGATCGAAGAAGCGGCAGATTTACTGATTCGTCAGATTTTACAATCTTAGCAGGAGCGACAGCAAACATTCGCACGACAGATTGGCATGACGGCCGATCGCCCTTCTGCTGAGGCCCTAGAAAAAGTCGTAAACGATCGGAACAATATGGCGATGAATTCCCACCTGGGTCAGCCATTAGCACCGCATAGCTCTCCCTTCATCCCGACAATCTTGGATAGCCTCTCGGCGCCCGGCACCAAAATATCAACGCCTAAAAAATATACCGGAAAAATCAATCCCCTGGACTATTTGCAACACTTCCAGTCGATGATGAACCTACACTGCGTCCCAGACGCCATTCAGTGCAAGGCTTTCTGCACGGCCTTTCAAGAAGGAGCCCGACGATGGTTCAATAGTTTACCTCCGAACTGTATCACTTGCTTCGAGGATTTCAGGCTGCTATTCCTCAATCAGTTTGCCACAAGTAAGCGGTCGCAAAAGACCGCCTTGGAGGTGATGCAATTAACCCAAGGACGGAATGAAAACTTGCGGGAGTTAATCGCTCGCTTCAACAACGAAGCTGTCGAGGTCCCCGACCTCACCTGCTCATCCATGTTAGCGGCATTAATGAGTAATACCAGGGATGAAGAGTTTAAGAAGTCACTAGCCCTCGATCAGCCTCAGTCTATTCAAGAGATAAGGAATCGGGCGGATAAATATATACAGCT
>JANVCQ010000005.1:12685357-12697790 GCA_025531925.1 Erythroxylum plowmanianum
TCTTTGCTAAAATGGTTGTGTTAAAAGAATTGTAGGAATGTATGTATGTTTGGTGTTGAATATGGGTGGTCTGGGTTTTGTCCGAAGGATTTCGGTGTTAATTTTGGTGACTTTGCCACAACGGGGCCGCCACTGTTGAAGCTAAAAGTTTTCCAAATTTTTTTAAAATTTTTGGCAAATCAGAGCCTCGTAATAGGTTTTGTGACCCCAGCGCCAACATTGTTGGTATCATAGCGATTGTTGGACTCCGAAAATAGAATCGAACATCTTGTGGTATCAGAGCGATTGTTGGGCTCCAGAAACGGGGTCCAGCATAACCTTTCACGATCTATATGTGAAACAAAAAACTAGAGTTACTTGCTTAAGATTCACCACTTCTATCTCTTGAACAATCTGCAGTAGTCGAGAGAGATGAAGACGTTAAATAGCAAAAGGAATGACCTGTGACAAACAATGGTGGGTACACCTTCCAACAGGTAATAGCTTTATTTCCTTATGAGTACTGCATGAGTTTGATTTAGCTTAGATTCTATACTCTAACCATATGGTCACTATAGTTAGGTAGTAATTTAGAAAGAAAGGGCAATTCTCTAATTTTCATGATTAGAAAATGTAACACCTCCAGATGTGAACGTGTTGTACCTTTGAAAATTCATAAGTTCCTCTCCTTCCATATCTCCTCTAGGCTAGAAGCCAGTGAGATGATATATACCTATCTATCCCGTTGAAGGTTAGTTGGCAGGTTTCTTATGTTATCTAAAATGACATTAAGTATAATCCCATCCGATCTCCAATGACACTTCTCCTTAATTATTCTCTATATGCTCTCAACAAAAGGGCATTGGAAAAAAGATGATCTCTCATTTTATAATCATTCTGGCATAGTACATAAGTGTTGTCCAGATTTAGGAAGGATAGTCAGTCTATGGTAGCCATCTTATTCAAAGTAGCCAACTATAATAAGCAGCAAGAATTAGGTCTTAAGGATTTATGTCATATTACAAGTTACTAAGCAACAAAGGGTTGTCCTTGAGTTAGCCATTCCTTACATACGTTGTTTGAAAAGGAGCATGGAGGTTGGTTTAGCCATGAGTATTTGTCTTGAATCCTACGATTTGGGGAATAGGTAAGGATGAGGTGAAGCACCTTGTCTGGAAAATCAGTCCATGTGTTATTAGTTATGACTATACATACTTTTACCTCAAGAGGTATATGACTCCACCATTGGATAGTAGTTGGAAGTCGAATTAATGGACCATGACTCGTCCAGTTATTAAACCAAAAGTGGGCTTTTTTCCCATTTCCAACCCTACATGTCGCTCCCAGCTCCATATTGTCCTTTAGTTTCAACAAATTTTTGATAAAAAAAAGATTGGGAGTCTTTAGGTGTAATGGACCACAATGATTTTCCTTTTAGTATATGAGAGTGTAGCCACTTGGTCCATAAAGAATCTTCATTGCACAGAAGATGCTATATTTTTTGTAGTGGCTATAAGAATTATTTCAAGTCCCCCCTTCTTAGGTTTACAAACCTCATCCCTTTAAACTTTAATTAACCTCCTTTTTGAGTTATGCTTTCCCTATAAAAACCTCCTGAATAATGTTTCAATTGTCTTCACTACTCCTTTATCCAGAAACATGTTAGCTAACCAATAAACTTACAAGGAGATTAGCAATTATTTAATGAGTTGAAGTCTGCCTCCAAAAGATAAAAATTTGTTTGTCAAATGATTAAGTCTCTACTGAATTCGTTCCACCAATGGGTAACATTCAGAAAAAAGAAGTTTTCTTATAGAGATAGGCATGCCTAGATAACACAAAGGATATTGTTTCCTTTTCATAGAAGATATTGCAACTATCTTAGCTTCCAATCCATCTGCACTAGTTACCAATACAAAGTGACTTTTTGCTAGGTTAATTTTTAATCCAAATAAGAGAGGACATCAAAATATGAATAGAAGGAGGATGTGCCTTACAAAAAAGTAACATAGATTAATTAATGATACCTTCTTGCATTTGGTATGGAACTTAAAAACCCTTTTCCTTATCCACATTTGACTTCAATAATAGGGCTAGCACCTCCATACAAAGGATGAACATGTAGGGATACATAGGATCACCTTGTCAAAGCCCTTTCTTACCTTTGAATAATCAAGTTGGTATACCATTCACTAACACCAAATAGGATGAGGTGGTTATATATGCCTCTATCCATTTAATGAATATAAAAGGAAATCCCATCACCTTTATCTCCATAAGAATAAATTTCCATTCAACGCAGTCAAAGGCCTTTCTGAAATCAATCTTAAAGGCACAGTTAGGTGGAGAGTTCCACCTTTGGTAGCCTTTAATAAGCTTCTAGATAATGGAAATGTTGTCTTCGATCACCCTTCCTTACATGAATGCCATTTGATTATTACTAACTAATGTCCCCATAACTGCCAGAGGAAGGTTTTATTAATCTCCTTTAACAATACTCTAGTAGAAAAGAATACACTCACAGCTTGTTTCACCATCAGTCGAATCTCACCCCAGGCTTTCCTTAAAAAAGAGCCCATTAAGTCCATCTAGACTAAGGGCTTTATTTGTATTCATTTGGGACATATCTCCTTCAATCTCTGAATCGTGAATGGGCCTAGTTAAATTAAGGGTTGCTTCTGGAGATAACTTCCTTGTAATGAAAGAATTTAGTAATTATATGGTGATTGAAGTCTGAGTAGAGTATCCATAGAAGCTACTAAAATGTTTCCTTACCTCTTCAAAGATTAGATCCTGTTGGTTGAGTAATCTACCATCTATCACTTGGATATAGGAAATTCTATTATAGTTTCTGCTCCTCACTAATGAGTTGAAGAAAAACTTTGAGCATTTATCAGCTTCCTGCAGCTAATTAACCCTTTCTCATTGCTTTATAAGACTTTCATGATTCTAGACAGTAGAGAGATAGAGATTGAGTTTCTCCTTCTATAATGACAAAAGATGAGGGTTCCCAAGGTTACCTGAGAGTTGCCCTTGAATGGTAGAGGGAGCACTCTTAAATCTTTCAATTGCATTAGTTTTAGAGCTGCCCCTTATAACATTTAAAGTTTTCAATTCATCTTTAATTGCTTTGAGCTTCTGAACGCATATATACTATTTAGTAACATACATGAGCTTCATCATTCTTGTCTGTACAGCCTCATGAAAGCCTTCCATATCTGCCATCAAATTGTTAGATTTGAAAGGAAATTTAGCTTTCTATTTGAGGAATATACCCTCTATCTTGGTAGGAGAATGGTTAGAGAAGAGAGGATCTAGAAAAGAGGTAGAACTCATAGGAAAATGATGTAACCAACTCAGATTAACTAACACTCGATCTAATTTTTTCCTTACAAACCAGTCCCTAGCTTGCTTAGTGCTTCAAGTAAATGTGTGACCTTGGAATTTAAGATCAATAAAGCCTATAGTCTCTAGGTAATCCTTAAAATCATATGTGAAGTTCCTTAAGAGAGTATTGCCTTTAGCTTTAACTCTATATAGAGTAGAGTTAAAATCACCACTGATAACCCAGGGACTAACTTAGTGATGTCAATGCGTCAGGTCAGGCCTGGGCTACTCATGGCCTAACCCAGCCATACCCAACCAGGCCAAACCCGATCTGTTATATATATTTGAAAACGTAAAAAATGAAGTTAATTTTGAAGGAATAGTTGGGCCCCGGGCCTGTGATCGATTCGTGTCCCATTTAAACCAAACCAAAATCAAGTTGGTCTTAGGCAGACTGGGCCAGTTTTGCCATCCCTAGACCAATTACACTATGTTGGAAATCAACTAAACTCTTCCATAACTCCTTCCTTTAAAAGGCATAATTAGACCCATAGATAACTAAAGAGAAGATAGTCACATCCTCAGCTATAAAATGTAATTTCATGTGCATCACCTGCATTTCCACTTCTAAGACATCGACGTCCACAAATTCAAGATTAAAACCAATAATAATCCTTCCCAAAGCATGTTTTTGATGATTAGTCATGAATTTCCAACTACCACCCAATTTATCCAACTTCATAATATTGTCTACCCTAATCTTGGTTTCCAAAAGAGCAAATAGACATGGCTTTTCTTGATAGACAAAATCCATTAAAGTTAGAAGGTTTTTAGGGAAATTAATACCTCGAACATTCCATGTAAACCAAGTCATTAAGAAGATATAGTATATTTAGAGCCTTTCTTCCTACTTCTACCTATTCTTCTAGTTACTACTGTCTCAAAAGAAGTACTTGGGTCATCTCCCTATATAGATGATGAGGAGGTGTCTAAAGAGTCACTTTGGTTTAGCAAGGGAGGGGAATTTAATTGATCTGAGGCCTTTAACTGTTCCCCATTCATAGCTAGAGACTCTATCTTAATCTTGGGTTTTGCAATAGGTAAAGCTACCCTTAGAGTATCACTCATAGGTAGATGGTGGACCTCTAGCCCCATATCCTGAGAGGGTTCATTTTGAGTATTCTCCTAACCTACTTCATATCCAATCCCATAAGCTCTTCATAGTCTCCCTTTAAGAACTTCTTACCCATAAGTATCCATCGTTTCCCTTAGGATTTTAAGGAGGGCTTCCATTGGTAGCTAACATAAACATTGTCTTCGAACAAAAAGCCATGTGCTCATAATCTCCTAATCGATACACTATCAGGCAAGTTCTAGAGTGAGTCCACATTAATACACAACCTTGCGTAACCAACTCTCTTTCTTTGGGCACTATTTTCATCCATACAAAAGGGTTGTCTAAGTTAGCTTGCTATTATACTAAGGCCTTCGATAGTCCAATATTTTAGGGAAGCATTGTACAAGTGTACCCTTAAGGGAACAACCTGGTGCTTAATGGAATCAGCCTAGATCCCAGGTCCCCATGGCTATAAAAATAAAGGTTGGTTATGGATATGCCAAAGGCCCTCCTCCACCACTTTCATAGTTGTATCTTTAGATGAGATTGTAGATAGCAACATGTTTTTTGTTGTTATGAGTACTTCATGCAAACCTCTGTTTTTTTCACATAGAATGTCCCCATTTTTGAATAATTGGGAATGCAGGTCGTCAATCCTAAAAGAAGCCAATCAAGTTTTTGCACCAGCCTGGAGGAAGTCTTAATCAAGGCAAATAACCAGTTGGCCATCCTCCTCTTTCGGAGGTCAGTAATGCAAGGTACAATCCTGCCTTTACCCTATAACTTATTTCCAACTTTTCCTAACTTGTTGATGTGCTACAAGAATAATTTGAATTGGAGCAGAGGAGCCTTTTGCATCCTTGGAGGGCAAAGGAGGAAAATCAGTGGAGGACAAAGGGGATGCTGACATATCTGTATTCAAAAGGCTCAGTTTGGAAAAAAAGTAGAGGATCTGGAAAAGTTGGGGCAGAGGATACTAGGAAATATTAGAAAAGATGGAAAAGGCAGGAAGCCTAAGATGGAAAAAAAAGGCAGGCAAGACCAAAATGTCCTTAGAAGAGAGAGCAAAGGAAGCTGAAAAGAAAAAAAAACCTAGATCTGGGAATGAAGCAAAAATGTAGCCTAGTGGGAAGGGAGAGGTGAAATGAGTTAAATGGAGGTGGTTAAAATGGAAAGATAAATGAAATGGGAATAGATGGAGGTGGAAGGAAGGAAACAAAGATGGGAAGAGGTGAAATGAGTTGAATGAAGATGCTTAAGGAAATGTGAAGATAAATGACAGGAAGATAAATGAAGGGGGAAGGAAGGCAGAAGGGAGGAAACGAAGTTGGAAATAGGGAAGAAGAAGAGTGAAGGTGGAAGGAAGCTAATCAGGTGAAGAATGGTGCATTGCTCCAGTACAAATGATTCTACTTTTTATTAAGTATATATACTTAGGGAGAACATGATGGACGACCACACAATCCATCCCGTTCGTCCATTTCATCTGATGGTCACACAATCTTTCTTATTTTGAACCGAAACTCTCAAATGTTCTATCTTTATTATTATTCTCCCTCTCTCAAAGTTGCAAAAAGTATTCTCTCTCGTTGTTTTGCTCTCCGCCGTCGATTTCCTCTCCTTCTCCGTCGTCAACTTCTTCCGCCTCTCACCTTCCCCAACATCTGCCTTAACACATATTTCGCGATCATCATCGCCTCTACCATCACTTGCCTCATCTGTTGTATCGTCGACTTCTTGGGCCGCTCACCTTCCCTACCATCTGCCTTAACACATATTTCACCATCATCATCGCCTCTATCGTCACCTGCCTCATCTACCACAGCACTAGCCTCTTCCCTCACTCCTTCACCGTCCACTACACACTCCTTCACCATCCACCGTACCATCTCCCACCCTCAAGTGGAAACCATGAAGTTCTCCCTTAGACATTCATCATTATCTTTATCTAAGGTTTCATAAAATTGGGGACAGAGAAATTGGAGACCTTCTCTCTCTGATCTCCCTCCCTTGCATCTTGCTCAAGACATCATCTCCCACCAACTCTACCTTACCATCACACCTCCTCCTCGACAACACAGGGTTGTTTGCCACAATCTTCATACGTTTGTTGTAGCATTGTTGTGATTGAATTTGATGAGAGTTATTAGTATAATTCATTCTTTTTTTTGATTTTGTATTACTACAAACATAAATAAAAAGTTATTTTCGGACCTTTCCGCTTCATGAATACCGATTTAATTAAGTATATTAACTATATGTATAATTGTTGGGTATTTTTCCTGCTATTTTAAGATGAAAATTTCATCTGTTTGCCATTGATGGGTATGCTTATTTTCTGTTCTTTAAGATAAGTCAGGAGTAGAGTTCAGGTCTTAGAAATTGGTCAAATGGCGCAAATGGTCAAAGTATTCGTCGACTTAATCTAAAGGCAATAAATTCATGAAGTAAGTCACAACTTTTACCATGTTCTTCTTTCTCCTTCTTCTTTGGCAACATCCCTTCTCATGGTATGTTTTGTTTATGTTCTCCTTCCCGTTTATATATTAACAGTTCATCTTCCTTACTTGTTTCTTATTATTTGGCCAGAATCTTATCAGACACTGGAGCTCAAAACAGAGACATTCATCATTAAATAGGGTTTCGTAACATTGGGTACAGAGAAATTGGGGACCTTCTCGTCTTGATGGAGGGCTTGAACATGAATGCTCCCAAATTCATCTCGAAGTAAGTCGCAACCTTTACCATTTTCTTCTTTCTCCTTCTTTAGCCCCATCCCTTCTCATGATATGTTCTGTTTCTGCTCTCCTTCTCATTTATATATTAACAATTCATCTTAGTTGTTATTATTATTTGGCCAAAATCTTATCAGACACTAGTGCTCAAGGTTTAAGTCCACATGGTGGAATTCCTACTCCTAACTAGGATGCCCTGGCTGACATTGATGTTGTTGGAGGGTGATGGGACTTGATGTTGTACCACATATAGTAGACCAACTATTTTATGAGGCTTCAAATGATGATATTGAATGTAAAGTGTTCTGTTTCATTCTTGTATCCATTTGTTTGAATATTTACCAACTGCCTATTATCTTGGACGTCCCTCGTAGGTGCTGTTATTCGATATCCATATGGAAAAATCGTTTGATTGATTTATGATTTTTCCCTTTTTTGATGAGGTTGTAAATATAGCTAATTATGTTTTAACTGGTACGATATATTATTTTTAGTAAGCTTGTTACCTTAGATTGGACCCTTTCTAGTTCCCGAATTAGTTCCTTCCATCTTGCAACTTTTCGCAGCGCCTTACATTGTTGTATATTAGCACTGCATGTAGTTTGTTTCTCTTATAAATGTTCATGTAACTTGTAAGGCTCTTATGGTGGTTTGTGACTGTGTTGTCTTTTACCTTGAAGTCCATGCACGAAGATCGCAAGCTTTGAAAGCTCTTACTTATGCTCCTTCAAACAACACCGATATTACATCCAAATTATATGAGAACATATTTGGCATTCTTCATAAGGTATTGGTATGAACATTGCAGAATAATTGAGTGAGAAGATGAAGTGAGAAAATGCAGTACTATAAATGACGATTACAAATGTTGAGAGTAAATAAGGGGGAAGATCCAGTATTATAAATGACAATTTAAAGATGCAGTACTATAAATGTCTTAATAGGTGATAGAGTAGATAATAAAGATTAGATTACTTTATATAAATGTTAAGACTAAAATGTTTAGACTAATCAAGTGAGAAATGACTAAATATAAATTGTTGTTGTCTGCATATTGATTGAAAAGAAAATTTTTAAGTATACAAAATCAAAAAAATCACAAAAATAAAACCACATTGAAAAGTTAATCAAACGGTCTCATCGGTGCAGTGTAGTCCACTGTTAAATTATGTACTCCGTTTATCATATTTATGTCCTCCATTTATCATGTTTTCAATGGTTTCTTGGGGAGAACAAATGCAAGTGAAACATTGAAGAAAATGAAAACTATGTTTGCTTAACAGAAAACCACTTAACCAAGATTCTTGATTAATCTCCGACTCTCCTCAGTTCAAGTTGAGTGTAAATGTACTCTTTCTTTATCTAGACGGCTACACCAAACACTTCGCAATTGATGCGTCCACTATTTTTTATTTAAGGGACTTATCGTTAATTTGAAATGAAATAAGTAATACCTTCTTGGATGAAACGAGAAGCCATCCCTTCGATCAAATTTTGACAGGTCTCAATCACGTCACTTTAAATTTCATTTAATTGGGCTACTTTATCTGTGGCTGTAATGATGCACACTTTTCCTTGTATTATTAATTTTTTAATGATTTCGATGAAAAATGGAAGTGTTGGATTTTGAAAAATAGAAGTCTAGAAATTTCTGTGAATGAATAGTAAGAGAGTTCAATTTTGATCCAAAACTTCCATGAATTTACTGTTCTGATCTAGGTAGATTTTGACAAAACTTTCTTCGTAAAAGTTGTAGATCTTTCTCTTAGCTTTCCATTGATATAAAGTTTGCAAATTTTGAAGTTCTAGATTAAAAATTATGGAGTTTTGAAGTTAAGATATCGATGGAGAAGAAGAAGTTAAATTGCACCGTCATGCATATTTTTGAGTTAAGTGGAAAAGTATCATCGTGCAAAAACACGATGGTGACTTTCGAGATCTTAGGCAAAAGGCACGAGAGATGTAGGCCTACAAATTGCCTCAAGAAGTCTTAAAACTTGAGGAGCTCAAGAAAATATGACGACATTCCTGTTAACATTAAATTATCTGACAAGCCAACTAAATTTCAAATTCTAATTTTCCTATCAATCCTCATTTTTAATAAAATATAGTTAATCATAAAGAATTCAATTAATAAAATAATTAATCTTTAAATTTTAATATTTAATTATTATCAATAACAAAAATATAACAACAATAACATAAATAACTAAAATGTTTTTTCTATTTTTTTAAATAATAGAAATTGAAAGTAGAAGACAAAAACTAAAAATAACATTTTATTTCTAAATTATTACTTATATTCATCTCAAAAAATATATATTAAATTAAATAGTCAATCAATTTTGCCTTTTGAGTAACAAAATATTATTTTAGTTGACAGATATGTTATGTAAATATCATTGTTTTATTGTCTTCTAACAAATAAAAATAATAAAATTAAGAGTAAATTATATTATAAAATTAACAATAATAAAAAATTATGATTAAGATTTAAATTAACATTAGAATATAAAATATAATAACAATGAATAATTAATAATGCCCAGTTATAAATAACATATAAAATTAATATTAACATTCGGTACTTAATAAAATAGTAAATTATGAGTATATAGTGTATATAATAACAATGAACAATTAATAATGCACAGTTACAAATAGCATATTAAATTAATATTAACATTCGGTCCTTAATAAAATAGTAATTACGAATATATAGTGTGTATGTTGATGACAATTTTTTTTGCTGAATATTTTTCACCCTGTAATTTAAATATCAAAATAATTATTATTATTAATATAGTAACATATTCACCAAATATTAATATTCACAACTTAATAAAGTGATAATATTTTTATAAATAAAATAATTTGAATTATATAACACTTAGCCTTTTTAATATTAAGAACAAAATTCTAATACAATTTTTGTAGATAAGGGGAATAATAATCAGAGCTTGAAAATGTATCAAAATAATTTCTATAATTATTTTATTTTATCGGATCAAAATAAATACATTATAATTCAAAGAGAAAATTGATTATATAAAAATTACAATTAACCCAAAATACATACAAATTGTAAAAATTAATTAAAATGTAAATGTTCTTTTGAAAATTTTAAAATAAATGCTCATTTTATTAAAGCGGTCAGTATAGCTTGCGGCCCGTAAAAAGTGTTCATTAAAACAGTCCATCATTTCTCTTTGCGTGCCTCTTCTTCTACACTCCTCTCGCTTAACTCTCCTTTCACAGATATCTCGGATTTTATCGCGGATTTTGTTCAAAGTTTCCTCAAAATCTTGTAAGTTAGCTAAAATTTTCCTTAAAAGCTTGACATTTTCTAGCACCTGAGTCGTCATTGTTTTATTTCTCCTCTATTCCTTTAATTTTCGCAAATTCCTTTTTTTTGTTTAAAATTGGTCCTATTTCTTTGGCTATTTTTTGCAAGTTTTCCCTACATCATGCCTCCGAGATTGAACAGAAGTGTTAAAGAGATTGAAGCTGAGTTGAGAACTGAAATGGGCGTAAGCATGGCAGCCGATTACAATGCTCCTTTTCCTATTTATTCGGCAGAAGAAGGGTCAAGGTATTTGGCTCTTAAAAGTAAAACGATTCTTACTCCGCGATATTTCGATTTCAAGCTCTTAGAATAGATAGGTTTAAAAGATAAAGTGATGACATTATCTAATAGAGGCAGTTGAGGACATTTTGTACAGATAAATTATCTCGTTTCTCCCGAACTCACATTAGAATTCTTCACATCATTGAAGTTTCAATCTAACAAACCTAAGACGTTTTGGTTCAGATTAGGAGGTGAGTTTTATAGATTAGATGAGAGATTGTTACGAGAGGTTTTCCAGTTTCCTAGGTTACAAGTAGAAAGTTCCCACCAGACCTTCTCAACCATAACTTATTGGAAGTTTTTGACTGATTTGCCTGAGTTCGATCCTCATAATGCATCGAATTCTTACATTTTTTCTGTTGAACATTTGTTGGTCCATAAATTCATGTGTTATGTTGTCTTTGGAAAAAGTCAAAGCAACAATGCTCGAGTAAGGAATTGGCGCTAATATATTGCATAGATAAAAAGTACATACCTAACATGTTCGTTCATTTTTCCAAATCTTTGATTAAATATGTGACAAAGAAAACAACATCGATAGGAATGGGCTATTTAGTTACTACTCTGATCAAGCATTTTGAGGTTGATGTTAGCGGACTAACATTTATGAAACGTCAGTTTTTTGATGTGCCATATTTAAGACGCGCGAAAATATTGCTACATGATAAGATGCAGCTTAAAAATCATCGGACACATGCTGCATATAAGTTGAAGTTCTCAGTTGACGCTTCCAGCTCTGCACCTCCCATCCCGTCGTTCAATTCAAGTGAAGACGAAGGTGCACCGAAGGATTGGGAAAGAGTGTATAGATTGTTGGTTAACACTTCCAATAACACACAAAACCAACTTAATACAATGAATGAACAATTGCAATCGATTGCCCGTCAATAATGAAAGTTGGAGAAAAAAATTCATCAAGCTTGGGAGATGCAAGGACTTCACGTCCCATCTACACCTTCATCATCTCCATCTTCTTCATCAACACCAAAAAATTCCTAATTTCTTATTTTTGTTTCATGCATTTCCTTCTCTAATTTTTCCAAATTTTATTTCATTATCCATCAGTATTAATTTTGTGGTGTCTTATTTGGTTTCAGTAGTTATGGTGTTTATTCATATTATATTATGTTGTATATTAAGTTAGGAGTTGTTGCCTCCAAACTATATCATAGTAGAAATAGGATTGAGCAATATACTTAAAGATTGAATTAGGCAATTCTTTTGGAAGACTGGAACTGATTAGTATCAATTATATGCAGATGTTAATGTGAGCTCTGTTTGGCGATTATTGTGAAAGAAAGAGAAAAAAATTAGGAAAAAGGAAACAAAAAAAAGAATGAGATATTAAGGGGTCGTTTGGTTCTAATTCTGTTTTTCTATTGTTGTTTTTGATTTCTGTTTTTTTCCTTAAAAAAACGAAAACCTATTTGGATGAGATTTGTAATATAAAAACTGAAAACAAAAACCTGTTTGATTGAGATTTCTAAATAAAAATTGAAAACAAAAACATGTTTATTTTTATTATCATGTTTATATTCTTTTGTAATTATACTATTATGTGTAATAATTGTAATATAATACATTATATTTTTAAATTAATTAATTATCATTATAGCTAAAATTAAATATATGCAAATCAAATATTAT
>JANVCQ010000005.1:12697890-12713958 GCA_025531925.1 Erythroxylum plowmanianum
TTTATTTATTGTCAACTTATTTTCTTTTTATATTCTACCTTTTATATTTTCAATATAATATATTTAAATCTTCTTTACAAAATTTACCTTTCGTATTTAAAATTTCTATTATTTGATAACTACTTTTACAAATTACAAATTTAGAATATTTATAACTTGATGGCAAATTTTAAATTTTACTATTTTTTAATCCTGAATTTTAAAATATCTCATATTTATTCATACATTATGACCGATTAAATTAACTGGGCATTATTACTGCACATCGCACAATGTTACTCTGCTAGTAAATATATAATTTGGTTAAGTTGGTAGGATTACTTCCGATGTCTAGCAATTATTAATCTTAGGATTGGTTATTATGTGGGCTTTTTTTTAACAAACTAAGAATACCTAATTACTAAAAATACATGGATAATAGAATACATATTCCACTCAACCAAACAAACCAAGCGTACTATCCCATTTTCTGTGCGAATGGTTATCATAGCAGGGGATTGGACTTGCTTTAAGTTTACATGGATCTCATCTCATGCCTTTTTTCAATTAGATTAGTCGTTATGTATCCAAGTTCCCTCAAACAATGGCTCTGACTTTATATATATACACGTAACTTTTGTAACAAAATTACGTTTATTTTTACGAAAACTTACATATTTTGATTAGTAATATGATATAAACTTGTACTCCAGGTAAAAATATATATTAAATAAATGGTAAGGCAAGATTCAACAATCTTAAAATTTTGCAAAGATGAGAATAGACCATTTCTCCTAGCTTTCTTTCAAATTAGGTAATGAGGTGGTACAAAATTATCCGGCCACTTCATTATTACTATGTAATTGAAATGAACACAACACGAGCTTCTAGTTTTCCCATCACTCCATGACAGTAACATACACACTCTGTTTATCTGAAATGAAAACCAACTCAATTTCTTTCCATTGTTCTACTGTTCAAAGGGTAGTAGTGGACAGTGATGTGACCGCTATTGCTAAAATGTATTTTACTATTTTACCAATGCGATTTAGCTATCATGTGACAAATTGTTTGAGCTACATGACATAGGATTAATTGAAAAGGGAATGCGTGAGTTGTTATAGATGGAAAGGGACATAGATGAGAAAAATTCTTACTTTTTTTTTAATTATTCACGAAGTGTTTTAAAGTTTTTTTTTAATTATTCATGAAGTGTTTTAAGAGATTCCAATTATGAGAAGGTACTTTTAAGCCATTCATATCTAGATTAATCCTCGCTCAAACCAGGTAAGTCCCTTATGGGAGGTAAAATTTTAACTCCAAGTTTTAAACGGCTACATATATGAGGACGGTTCGAACTTATGACCTCACTTAAATTAAGAAAGCCCCTTATCAATTCATAGTACAATAATGGACAAAGTTTGGATAACATGCCAAGGGAACAGACAATTGGTTACCTAGGAACATAACATTTAGGTTAGGTGAAGATGAATTCACAAAACCAAAAAGTGTAAGATTTCATTTGTAAACTAAACTTCCCCCGGTATCCCATCCCAATTCTCAATCACCAGGGATTTGAAATTATCAAATTACCAATTTGTTCCAACTATAGGTATCGGCCGCCTTGTTTGTTACAAACGGCAACTAAATTGTTAAAATCGATAACAGGAGACATTAGATCAACCAGTCAATCACCTTTTGAATAAATAATATGAGTTTTATTTCATAAACTTCATGGCACGTGAGAACTACTGGCATAAATCAATAGAAAGCATAAGATGCTTAAAGATCTACGCCCGTAATTAACTTGATAATCCAGGGTCGATTCTATAACCGGCAAGGGCGTCAACCCCAAGACTGGAAGGACTAATCATGATCTGCCGATCCCGGGCTATGTACTGACACCACTGCCAATGACCAACAGCCCCTTCCGCTTCCGCTTTATTTTCAATTCGAAAGCTGAGTTACATCTACCCTGTCAATCACATTCCTCTACGTGTCACGCCACATTTTCCTTCTCTCTCTCTCTCCCCCCGTTGGCCTTTATATACCTCCGCGTTTTGATTTTTGATTTTAGATTTATCTCCTCAGCCCCAAGCCCAAAGCTACGACTGTCTTCTAGTAAACGTCGTCGTTTGTCGCGATCTTGGTCCCCGATCTTCCCTTCGCCCTGTTTGGTCTCCGATTATTTCCTAAACCGGAGAATCAGTAGTGGAAGGTTTTTAACGAAATGCGTGTCATTCAAAAGCCAAATGACTTGTAATGATGGATACGCTACGTGCGATCAAGTGACATAAGGAGCTTTAGAGAGAGTGATCTCGCAGGAAGCTTAAGATTTTTTGTCTGAGCTTCCACTTCTGCGAGATTCATTCCAATTTCTGATTTTCTCTCTTCAATTCTTTGGTTTTATTTAAGTTTTGGTGAATTTAGAATGTCGAAGGTAATATACGAAGGATGGATGGTGAGGTATGGAAGGAGAAAGATCGGTCGATCCTTTATACACATGAGGTATTTCGTGCTTGAATCCAGACTTCTTGCTTATTACAAGAAGAAGCCACAGGACAATCAGGTCAATTAAAATTTTGTCATTACTTTTTCTTTTCTTTTCTTCTGTTTTTCCTTTTTTGGGAATTTGTGAACTAATTTTGAGGTCCGCTGCTTATTTTTTATTTCATGTGTGATGTTGTTTGGATATTTAATTTTGGCGGTTAGAGTGTTTGTAGTAGTTATACATTATTAGACGAGGGAAATGGAAATAGAGAAGTGAAGTGAAAGTTTGTATTTTTGAATGTTGAATCAGGTTCCAATTAAAACCTTATTGATAGATGGCAACTGTAGAGTTGACGATCGTGGATTGAAAACTCACCATGGACATGTGAGTGGCTTCTCTTTGTATGTTGCATCTTGTTTTTTTTTTCCCTTTTTTTCTTCAATTCTTTATGCTTATGGCTTATACTATGTTCTCGTTCAAATTTTGGTTCCTGTTTCCACCTAAAGAATACCGGGAATCAGTGCAAATTGCTAAAACTATATTGCTTTAGCCATTCAGAAATAGTGATGACAGTGCTTAATTGTAGTGGCTAGAGTTAGAAGATTGAACTTAGAGGACTGTTTACATGCAACTAATTGGTCTTCCGTGCGGGAATCAGGTTACGGGAACGAGCTTAACGTTGTTAATACTGTTTATATGGAGCAATTTAGATAAATCAAAATGGTTCACATTAGAATGAAACTGTGATGTTCCATTGTTGTTCATGGAAGAGATTACCACTTTTAGGAGTAAAGCTCTATTTCAGAGTATAATTCTTGTCTACCATTGTCCTGCCTTCTGGGATGATGCAATTGCTATTGATAGTGTTTAGGGTATGCTTATCAGGTTATAGGCTTTAAGTTAATATGCCAGTGCACTTAAGTGGGAATGCCTATTGAAGGATGACTGCATAGACTTAATATATATAGATATATTTGTATCCTTAAATAAGAATATAGACAGAAAAGAAAGAAGTAGAAAAGAGAGTGGATGAAGCTGACTTTGTTGGGGTTGTGTGGGATCAAGACTGATAGAATTGTGAAATAGTTCTTTCTTCTTCCTAAACCAGTCAAACACTTTCCAACTTTTCCAACGCCAGTTCATTTGTTGTCTTAACAATATAATTGATTAAGAGTTTTTGGCAGTCATGATTTTTTTCCAAGTTTATATACAGATTTACTCTACCTTGCTCTTAACACATTTATGCTCAGTTCAAACATTTAGTTGCTTTAGCCGTAAGGGGTGTGCTTCACTTTTGAACATCTCCTCCATGCTAATCACCATGGACAAAGTGAGTTTTTTGTTGAATGATGTGCACAAATATAGTGACTTGATGTTTTATCATTTCCTACTGAAATCAATGGTTCCTTTATAATAGTAATGACATAGTGTTACGTTAAGGAGTAAGACCAGTGGTATGCTCCAGATTATTGTATACAATTTAATTATGTGAAGCTTGATCTTACGTTTACCTGTTCTTTCGATCCTGCAGATGGTATATGTGTTATCTGTGTACAACACAAAAGAAAAGCATAATAAAGTCACGGTGAGTTACCCTTGCATTTATGTACTATAGTCATATACGAGATACCACTGTGGTAGTCCATTACATATTTCAACTGTCTTTGGGAAGTGACATCAAGAAGTTAATGTTTGACACATAACCTTGCCTTCTTGATATTTTAGATTTGTTTATTTGGTTTTCATTTCTGTAGTAAAGCCTATTAACTTTGACGATGTGGATACATTTGTCTTATGGACTTTCAAGTAGTGGATGCCTTTTAAATATACTACTTATAGATTCTCTTCAAAATTGGTTAATTGTTTATAATATTTTGACTTTTAGCTGCTCTTTCTGTTAGATATATTTTGTTCCTGTTAAAGGTCCAGTTTTATTCAATTGTTCCTAACAAGTAGATGGGATCATTATCATCTGGAAAGAGTGAAACTATTTGAAATATTGTTGCTCCTTTTTTTTTTGTGATAATCAAATTTGTGCTTAATCTGCCTTAGCAACGTGCAAAGAATAGGTTTTCTAAAAATTACATTAACAAGAAAAGTATTTCTGCAAACAATTTGTGCTTAATCTGCCTTAGCAGCATTCAAAGATGATATCTTCTAAAAATTACATTAATTAGAAAAGTAGTTCCGCAACCATGCATTTTCAGAAAGGAGATTCCTTAGGTTAAGATAGGATGAGGCAGCTGTCATTGTCGCTTGCATTCCAGCTGTCTACTTTCATTGGTAGCTTACATTTCTTTGTCCATTTTCCGTGATAAGGTTAACTATATTGAGGTGTGATGCTATTGCAGATGGCAGCATTTAACATTCAAGAAGCATTACTTTGGAAGGAAAAGATTGAGTACGTAATTGATAAGGTTTGTGTTCCTTGGACAGGATTCTTACATCATCTACTTCTCCTTCTCCTCCCTGTAGATAAACTCCTTTGTCTTTCTCTTCTCAATTTTTTTTTAATTTAAAGAAATAATGAAAGGTCTTTAGAATCTAGTTTCTGGAGCTCTCGCTCCTTGGTTGTGTATCATCCTTTACATTGGATCAAATTATCATGCTCAACCTTAAGTATTTATTCATTTTTTAAATTTAAAGAAATAATGAAAGGATTTTACAATCTAGTTTCTGGAGTTCTCTCTCCTTGGTTGTGCATTGTGCAACATCCTTTTCATTGGATCAGATTATCATAGTGAACCTTAAGTAGTTATTCTTGCTGGCTGTTCTAATGTCCTTATGGATTCATCTCCTTAGTGGGTGAAAACGGTTCTTTCCCTGCATGGAATGATGCATATGGAATTACTTCACTATTATCTGTGCAGCATCAGGATTCCCAAGTTCCAAATGGTAACAAATATGTGTCTTTTGAATATAAATCTGGCATGGATAATGGGAGAAATGCGTCTTCTTCAGACCATGAAAGTCAGTGAGTGCCTCTTCGACAGTATCCACGTGCTTGTTTCTGTATATTTGACTTTGACTAGTAATTGATAAGCCTCTAATACTTTTCATATATGGCTTTTAACTTTAACTTTCCTAATGTTACAAAATTTTTCAACCTTCGGGCTGGATTCTAAGGCTGGTCCTGAAAATGTTTTGTTATAGTTATGCAGAATTTTTCTCACTGCTGTAGTGATCTGTTAGCAAATAACACGAAATTGCACATGCACATAGATTATAGAGAACAGAGAACATAGGATTTTATGTGGTTCAGCAAGTGTGCCAGCGTCCATGGAAAATTACTTACTTTTTCACTACTCATTGCCAATGGTAATACAACCCTATAAAGACTTGAGTTATTTTTTACAACATGGGCTAATAAAAATCCAAAATTACAAATATGCCCCTTCTACTTCAATGGAAGCACTGTGCCCTTCCTCCCGGGATTCTTGCCTTTACTGTTACTTAAATATACTCTATATTAATGATATGAGCCACTGCTAACATGAACCAAAATTGGGGCTAAAATTAGAGTCAAAATGCCATTAGGACTAGTTTTAAAGTTCATGTGGTTGTAAAGTTCTCATATTTTATATGCTTTGATCCTTTTTTTCTAAGCTCTAATCATCTACAGGTTCAGTGCACAGGAGGATGAAGAGGAATCTCATCAACAAATTTTGCGGAGAACAACAATTGGAAATGGTTCTCATTTATGCCCTTTACTTCTGACCTAAAGTTTAAGCAATGCAAATTATTGTCAACTCTTATCTTGTTCATCACTTTGTAGGTATTCCTGATTCAATACTTGACTGGACACGTGAAGTTGACTCAGAATTGTCGAAACAAAATATCAATAACCAAGCATTTTCTAGAAAGCATTGGCGTCTACTACAATGCCAAAATGGTTAGTGCTTTTTTTTGTTTGGTATTACTTAAAAGTTTAGAACATAATCAGTTACCTGGCCATCTTATGATAACATAGATGAGTTGCTGTTGATGAGTCTCTTTCTTGATGTTCTCTAACTATATATGGCAGGACTCCGGATCTTTGAAGAGCTTCTTGAAGTTGATTACCTTGTACGAACTATTAAACTAATGCCAAGTTCTTTGCTGTGAATCCTGCTATTATTGATGTTATGATTACTTGTTGTTCTGCGCAGCCAAGGAGCTGTAGCAGAGCAATGAAAGCTGTGGGTGTGGTTGAAGCTTCCTGTGAGGAAATATTTGAACTTGTAATGAGCATGGACGGAACACGTTTTGAGTAGGTGTTTCATTTTTCTTTTTGTTTTTTAGGTGAAATTTATATTTAAAAAGGGATTAGAACACTTTAGACCCAAACGCCTATATAGCTATACAACTGTAAGTTGCATTTACAAACAGGAAAAAATAAAGAAATATAGGAATTTGGATTTTCTTCTTCTTTACTTTTGCGGAAAGTGTTCATTAGATATGATAGTTGAAGCTAAGCACAAATATTACCGCTGCATTTGGTCGACGATTCTAGTGAACCTTCTTGGCATCAAATTGTTTCCTTTCTTTGGAGTTGAGAAAAGGGAAGCAAAAGAGAAGATTCAGCATGCATGGGCATCTTTTCCTGTGTTTTCTAAATGGGCTACTAGCATGTTTGCTATTTGCCTGCCAGTTAGACTTTCCACCAAAGATATTTGAAAAATAGTTTTGATACTTCAATTGTCCATCAAATGATTCTTTTACAATGTCCTATTTTTTGTCCCTCCTATTTTTGGAATTTTTTTTTCATGTTTATTTCAATGCCTTGTGCAGGTGGGATTGCAGTTTCCAGTATGGCAGTTTAGTTGAGGAGGTGGATGGGCATACAGCTATACTCTATCACAGACTTCAGCTGGACTGGTTTTCAATGTATTATTCTCTCTCATGAAACTCCTCTGCCTAAATTTTTTAAGATGTGACATATGTTGTTCAGCATGAAGCATTTTTTTTTTTGTTTTGGTTATGAAAAAAATGTTATCTCTTTTCTCTTGATGCGTATCTTTCTGTGAGTTGCTGTGTAATTATTAATTATATAGCTATCTCCATGTTCTGAAGAAAATCTTGAGCTGGAAAGGAAGGATACTTGACACATTCTGTGGCAAGTGTGAATTCTTAGGGCCTGATCAATTGTGGGGAATTAAATTAATTATCGAAAATACTTCTCCAAGAAAAAGGGGTAACAAGAATATTTAAATGCATCTTCTCCAACTTTTCTGGCTCATCTAATTTGAAAATATTTTTGGCTGTGAAAAAAATTTAAGTGTTTCATTTTAGTCATGCATAAAGCTAATTTTCAAAGTGGTGCATGTACTCATGTTTCAATGTATCATCTTGGTATCTGTGTATCTATTATATGAAACTATATAATGGTAATATTAATAAGTATCTTTCTTGAAAATATAATTTTAAATGTTAATAACAATGAATTCGTTTTCCTTTTTTCTCTAGTTTCTCCATGGAAAAGAAAAATGTGATAAAGAAGTGAAGCAAAAACTGCTCAGAATGAAAAGCAAAAAATGCTCTTTCCCCAACAGAGCAAGTCCTTAATGTTGAGATTTTCCAATTGTAATCAGTTTTTGGTAATATCAGATGATAAAGTTCTGTTGTATTGACAAAGAATTGTTACTGACATGTATTTGGAGTCCTTTAGCATGTTGCATAGTCATTTTTTTTGACAATAAACAAAATCATTTTGTTAGAATGATATTGCAAGATGCTTCTGAGAGCGAAATGCATAAAACTGCCAGAACAAAATGAAGAATTCACATGTTTTTTGCCTTACTATGTTTTTCACATGTCAATTGGCTTCAGGTTTGTCTGGCCCCGTGATCTTTGCTATGCACGCTATTGGCGCCGAAATGATGATGGAAGTTATGGTAGTGTTTTTTTCTAAATAGCTTCCTCTATTTACATAATTTTTTAGTAACAATTAGCTGAGGTTTCTACACTTTCTGTAGTTGTGTTATTTCGTTCTAGAGAGCATGAGAATTGTGGTCCACAGCCAGGTTATGTTCGTGCTCATCTTGAAAGTAAGTCATCCCAACTCTCATTTGCTTTATGCTTGGAATTTTCTTATCTTAAAGCTTACATGTTAAGTTGTTTATACTCTAATTTTCTGCAGGTGGAGGATTTAACATCTCTCCCTTGAAACCTCGAAGTGGGAGACCCAGATCACAGGTTCAGCACCTTATGCAGATTGATCTAAAAGGATGGGGTGCGGGTTATATTCCTTCTTTTCAGCAACATTGTCTTCTTCAAATGTTAAACAGTGTGGCTGGTGCGTTTTGTTTTGTTTTGTTTTGTTTTTTGTTTGAGGAATAGTTCAAATCTAAAGTCCAGGTGCTTCTTATATTTAAGTTTCTATATATTTCCCAAAGTTGCAAAAGATATTTGACTCTGTTTATGTTTTCTTTTTCCTGTGGTTTGTTGTTTGTATGCATCTTTTCCATTAGCTGATTAATAGAATGTGGTTTATATGGTGATTCATGTTCATACGTACGAAGCATTAGGGCTGTATTTATAAAGACCAACTGTTCCTTGTGTAGTAGACATCCGTCTTTGAGCATCATAAGCTTTTTTGACTGCATTTTTTTTAATTGTGGAAATAGTTGTTCACAATAGATTTTCATAGCGACATCAACATTTCTCACTGATGTATTTTCTTTTTTCTCTTTTAATTTTCCCTGAGCTAGTTGGTACATCGGGCTATATTTTTATGCCTTCCTTTTAAAGTGTCGTAGATTCATCTTGAAAAAGTGCTCCTTATTTTGGTGGCATTACTCTTAAAACCTTGGAAGCTTTTTCACTGCATTTATTTATTTTGTGTGCGGAAATAGTTGTTTTGCTGTTTTTTTTTTTTGTATTGATACCATATGACAATTGGGTTACATGAATAATAATAAAATTTGTAGAGATATTCTTTTGTCTATTGGATGGTTTTTGGTTTTTTAGATCTAAAATTGTCTTCACAATCTGTATGGTCCTGTTTGTCAGAGTTCCAGTTCTTTTTTTCTTATGATAGGGCTCCGGGAATGGTTTGCCCAAACAGATGAAAGAGGCGCTCCCCCTAGGATACCCATTATGGTCAATATGGCCTCAGCTTCGGTTTCTTCAAAGAGAGGCATAAAAGCTCAAGAATCTTCTGTTCATCCTGCACCTACAGCTGACCAAATGAATGCCACAAGCAGAAACTCCACAATGCTAGATGAGTACTCAGACGAGGATGAAGAATTTCAGATAGCTGAAGATGAGCAAGAGGTATGTTTGAAAAGTATTCTATAATGTGTTTTCAGCCTTTCCAGCTTGTAATGTTTGTTCCTCCTTCTGCCCCCCTTTTCCTTTGTTTCAGGCTTACTCAACCAAGCCAGATAATGAGTTGAGAAAACCAGGTGGTTTTTACAATTAGTTTTTGTCTTGTCTTTCATGTATTTCTTCTGTAGATGTGTTAGCAACATAGGCTCACAATTGTCTCTTCACTTCTGTCTTTCCTCTGAAGCTTTGGATGAAGAGCCAGCTGATCAAATCGATTTGTCCTGTTTCTCGGGTAACCTACGTCGAGATGACCGTGACAATGCTCGTGACTGTTGGCAAATTTCAGATGGGAACAACTTCAGAGTCCGTGGCAAAAGCTTTTGTCACGACAAGTCAAAGGTTCCCTGATTGTTGGCCTTATTCTGTTTGAAGCTTACACTTAATATTATAATTTAGGGATCCCTTGCAAGCTTCCTTGTCTTTTTTCTCATGTACTTTGTGTGTGTAGATCCCTGCTGGTAAGCACTTAATGGATCTTGTTGCTGTTGATTGGTTCAAAGATACAAAAAGAATGGACCATGTAGCTAGGCGTCAAGGATGTGCAGTACAAGTAAGAAGTACTTTTGGTTCAGACCTACCTTATTTTACTCTTGGTGGCTGGAAATGAAAGTGTTCAAATGTTTCTATTTTGCTGGACCAAACAAGAAGTTAACTAGTTTTACATCGCAGTTATACTTTTGTTAAAGGCCCCTTTTTCCTCCAAATAATAAAAAACCATCTTCTGACACAATAGCTTTACATTCTTGTATGGAACATCTATTCCTTTTTCTTCCTGAATAGTTGTAACTTTTTACCATAAAGAACTTAGCATGAAATTTTTTTAAATTTACGAGTTGGACTAGAGGTTGATTGTATTCTTTCATTTAATAACAACCTGGAATTTTCATCTTGCTTTTACTTATTAATTATCTCAAATAGTGTTACACTTGAGTCTGACTGAATCTCTTCTGTAGGTTGCTTCAGAGAAGGGACTTTTCTCTGTAGTGTTTAATCTGCAAGTAAGTTTGTTCCTTTTGCGAAGTATGGATTTAAACTAAAAGTTTAAAGAATGGGCAAAAAAATAAGCATTTTACTCTCTACAGGTGCCTGGCTCTACACACTACAGTATGGTCTTTTATTTTGTAACGAAGAGATTAGCACCTGGATCTCTCTTGCAACGTTTTGTTGATGGTGATGATGAATTTCGTAATAGTAGGTTTAAACTTATTCCATCAGTTCCCAAGGTACCTCCTTTGATCTCCCAATATCTGAAAAGTGCTTTTGCTAGGTTTTTAGGGCTTCTAAGGGCACTTCTCATTCTTGCTAGATTTGCACAACAGGGTTGACTGATTAGGATTCATGCTTTGAATGCTGAATACGTGTAACGGATGACATTATTTACTGAATTTTTCAGGCCTGAATAAATAGAGATGCGTTGAAGGAAATAGTTGAAACACTTCCTAACTTCACCTGACAGTTCTATTTGCTGGATGTGTCATCAAATTGTGCAGGGCTCGTGGATTGTCCGCCAAAGTGTTGGGAGCACTCCTTGTTTACTGGGGAAAGCAGTCGATTGCACCTACATACGTGGCCCCACATATCTAGAAGTAGGCTTGATCTTTTGCATTTATCAATGCTTGCATACATTCTTGCTTATATGGTCTGCTCGGTCTAACATGATTTATTTATCTGTAGGTTGATGTTGATATTGGTTCTTCTACTGTTGCTAATGGAGTTCTGGGCCTTGTAATTGGCGTAATAACAACATTAGTGGTTGATATGGCTTTTCTTGTACAGGTACTTTTTATATATTTGAGACCTATTCTCAATATTAATATTCTTGTTGCAAAGGAACTGAGGACTGATAGCTTAGGAGTGCGTCCACGCTCATTCTCAATAATGCATTGTCTTTTCCTTGGATTCTTATTTTTAGTTCCCTTTACATGCCAATAAAATATTTTTCCTGTTCTGTTCGAGCTGCTCTCACGCTTTTGGTGATTACCACATACATATAATACAAGGATGTAGCTAAGAAGCACAAAAGTAGTAGTTACCTCTGTAACATCTACGTTAGTTACTATTGACTTTTTACTGACCATGACTTGGCCACCGCTCCTATTTAAATTCCTGGATGTGAATGTGCTGTTGCTAAATTCACAAATGACAATTTTAAAATTATATGAAATACTCCTCCAATCTTCTTAAAAGCGTATATTGGGCCATTTGTGGTCCCCTGGGTTCCTGTTTATGCTGCACTAGTTACCGCCATAGACACTTCTGTTGACAGTTGATATGAGTGGCCTTGACATCATGTCTTGGAGTAGCCAGGATAGTCTATTCATTTTTTTCATTCTCCACATTTGCTCGTGGAGCTCTTGCATTTGGTTAAAACTATGAAAGAAGGAAAGGAAGGCTAGCAGAGATACTCACATGTTTGACAGCTCTCCTATCAAAGATATATACTATACTTGGCATAAAGGATGTGCTCTCATCTTATACTCTCATGGTTCCTGGTCTCTTTCTTCTTATAAGATAGTTTCATTGTGCAAGGGCTCATTATTTCCTAAATCTGTTTTGCAATAAGATTTTAAGTGCGTGCCAAGTGCCGTAACGTGATGAGTGTTTCTCAAGGAACCAAGTGAAGCTTGGTTCAGGTCACATTTTGTTGATCCAAGAAACTCATATAGTGCTACATCCGTACTTATATATTACTTATTTTTGACGTTGAGGCATATTGTATTTATTTTCTCCCCGACGTGAAATATTTGTTTATTTATTTTTTGCCTCTGTTCGCAGGCAAATACTATGGATGAATTGCCAGAGCGGTTAATTGGTGCCGTTCGTGTATCCCATATAGAGCTTTCATCTGCTATAGTTCCAGATCTGGAGAGTGATCCATCGTCGACAGATTGAACCTACTGACCTTATACTGATTGTACACAAAAATCATTTATTTAGGCATATGCGTGTATTCAATTCACAATTCTGTGCCTTCAAGAACACAATTAATTTAGTGTTTTCAAATGAAATTTTGCGCAAAAACATAGTGAAAAAGGAAATGTTTTCTCATGCTCGTTCCAGTGGCAACTTTTTCGGCAAAAACTGAAATTGTGTGTGCAATTTGGCGAACATATATGGGCAGGATTTTGCAATTTGATCCTTGATTATCAGTATTGCTAATGAGCTGTTTCCAACCTTACGACCACCGTTACTGGATGAAAAATGGAACGGTAATTGTAACATTGCTACTAGCCGTAAATACTGGTCGGTATTGGTGTTTTTCGTTCGATACTGGCCGGTAGGCAAAATACTAGAGCATATCGGCCAATTCCGTGACTTCAGGAAATATGAAGGATTAAATTGCAAATTTCAAAACTTTGCGCCTCTCACTCTCGAGTCTCGTGCTCCTACTTTTGCCATCTCACGCTCTCCCTCTCCCCGATCTTTGTCTCACTCTCTTCTCCTTCCCTTATCTTCATCGAACCTCGGCTCCTCCCTTGGTGTCAATTGAAGACGCCACCGTCTACGTCTTCAATCTCCCTCCACAGGGACCCGAAGATGCCACCCCCCGCTACACTGCACCACGTTGTCGCCATTGCAGCTCGGGCACATCGCACCACCCGTCACCAACCCGAATCAACAACTCGAAGACTCGAACCACGTGATTTGATTTTGGGTATGTTTTTTTTCGAATTTTTCCTGCTTAATTGCATTTTTTCTTGTGTTGGATTGGAATTAGATGATGGATTTGTGAATGTTGGATGGTGGATATAGGAATTGAATTGTTGAATGCTCACGGTATTGGAGTTGCGTGTATCTGAATTGGTTGGATTTTGGATTCTGGAATTGAATTGTTGAAGTTGAATGCTCACAATATTGTTTTGGATTTTGTCATTTGTGATCTGGAAATTAGAAATGAAATTATACAGTAGAATTGTTGAATGCTCACGATATTGGAGTTGCGTATATCTGAATAGGTTGGATTTTGGATTCTGGAATTGAATTGTTGAAGTTGAATGCTCATGATGTTTTGGGTTTTGTCATTTGTGATCTGAAAATTAGAAATGGAATTAAACAGTGGACTGTTTGTGATCTGAAAATTGGAAATGGGATTATATCATTTGTTGTTTTGTTTCGTTATAAATCGAAATGCCTTAATTTTATGTTATAATTATTAATAATTATCTCGTTAGAAGTTAAATGCAATTGATATATACTAAACTACCGAAAACCTATCTTCAACTTCTTTGGACAAATTTAAATGAGTGTGTATTTAGAAAAGTTAATTAGTTGTCATATCTCTCCATTCAAATGTTGTAATAGAACCTTGCACTTTAATAATTATGTTTATTCATTCTAATTATGTTGAGTGCACTTTTTAAGTTCTAAAAATTAATAAAATATAAAGCATATTAACTATTAAGCATTTAACGTTAAACTAAGTCGATGAAACTTAATGTAACGTAAGACTATTTTGTGAATGCTCTTGTTTATCCTCAATTAGATTAAGTGATAATAATAAATTTTTAAATATTAAAATTCACAATTTTAATAAAAGTTTAGAAATATATGTTCGAACTTTTTATTATATAAAATATATAAAATCAAATCACAAAAATTAAATTTAATTTTTTTGTATATTTGTTATTTTATTAAAATATATCATTTACATACATATTTTTTTTGTTATATTAAAAAGTATGAAGACTCTTAACTCTTAAGGAAACTATTTAAACATTTTTCCCCTTTTTAATCATTAGTTATAATGATAAACCACGCTCAAATATTGTGTTTTCATATTTGATATATTGTAAAAGAAAAATTATACACGCCTAAATATTGTGTTGAAAATGAAATTAGAAATTGTTGATAATTGTTGGAAATGAAATTGGAAATGGAAATAAAATTATGAATGTTTTGTGATTGTTGGAAATGAAAATAAAATTATGAATGTTTTGTGATTGTTGGAATTAGAAATTGTTGGTTATTGTTAGAAATAGAAGTGAAATTATGAATATTTTGTGATTGTTGGAATTGGAAATTGTTAGAAATGAAAATAAAATTATGAATGTTTTGTGATTGATGAAATTGGAAATTGTTAGAAATGGAAATGGAATTATGAATGTTTTGTGATTGTTGAAATTAGAAATTGTTAGAAATAGAAATGAAATTATGAATATTTTGTGATTGTTGGAAATATAAATTATTGGAAACTGTTGGAAACAGAAATGAAATTATAAATGTTTAGTGATTGTTGGAAATAGAAATTGTCAGAAATGGAAATGAAATTATGAATATTTTGTGATTGTTGGAATTAAAAATTGTTGGTTATTGTTGAAAATTGAATTAGAATTATGAATGTTTTATGATTGTTGGAATTGGAAATTGTTGAAAATGAAAATAGAAATGGAATTATGAATGTTTTGTGATTGTTGAAAATGTAAATTGTTGGAAATGAAATTATAAATGTTTTATGCTAGTTGGAAATAGAAATTGTTGGAAATAGAAATAGAATTATAAATGTTTTGTGATTGCTGAAAATGAAAATTGTTTGGAATTGTTGAAAATGGAAATAGAATTATGAATATTTTGTGATTGTTGGTAAATTGTTGGAAATGAAAATAAAATTATGAATGTGTTTGTGATTGTTGGAAATAAAATTGTTGAAAATTATTGAAAATGAAAATTGTTGATGTATGTTTTGGGTTATTATATATGATGAATGTTTTGAATTGTTAGCTTTTGACTTATAGTGAATTGTGTTCCATGAAATTGAACAATGTGTAATGTAATTATACAGAATGAGTTATATTATATAAGATGGATATGCATACTGTGTACTAAAATTATGTATTATTTATTTTTATGTGTACAGATAAATGGAAGAAAGTTCAAGTATCCCTGATCAACCCACTTCAAGAAGATACAATGATCCAGCTTGGGCTCATATTGCATTGGCTTTTGATATGAAAAACCGTACTATTTGCTTGTTTTATAACAAGCATTTGAAAAGTGGAGAAATCACTCGATTAAAAAAATATTTAGCTGGGGTTAAAGAAGATATAGAATCCTATAAAAAAGTAAATCATGATATGAAGTGACATATGAGAACATTATTTGATGAATATAAATATGAGAGAGATATAAGCGAAAGATTGAATTTTGAAATTGGTAGTGTAAGTTCATTTTCTAGTTTCCGTGGTGATTTTGGAAATGTTGAAGGTGTTGGAGTTATGTAAATATAGTGCCCTGGAAGCAAGTGTATTTACATGTAACTTTATCTTCTTCAGTTACAGTTTTGTAATGAAAAT
>JANVCQ010000005.1:12714058-12730457 GCA_025531925.1 Erythroxylum plowmanianum
ATTCTCAAGCACAATTATCTCAGAATTCACAAATCACATCATATTCACACATAATTGCCGGGAACTGTCATGAATGCTTGTACCTATATGTGCATGTGTAGAATGACTTATTCCTCTAAAATTAGAGGCCAAATTGAATGCTCATAACCACTTATGCAATGCAATAACCTAGCCTGTCCCAATTGACCAAATTACCCTTCCCATCGGGGATGGGATGTTACAAAATCTCTCTCCTATGTCTTTACAAAAGTTGTATATCTCGAAGTTCTCTTTGAAACAATCCTAAAATGACCTTAATCTGACACCTCTAGTAAAAGTTATGCCAATTATCCCAAGATAGGTACAATATGATTGAAGACATAATCATGTTTGATTCTTTTGGCCATAACTTCATCATCCAACCTCCAAATGAAGTGATTCTTAAAAAAATAGATTCCTAACCCAGTTTTCTATCTCTCCATAAAAATTGATAGCCTTTGGTGTTTATTTCAAAAAGATAGATGGAAAGAAAGTGAGGTTCCATTGAAATAACCCTACAAGGTATTCCACTCACGTTTTATGACTCCAGATAGCTGGGCTCTGGAAACGGGGTCTAACACTTTGACTCATATGTAGTTTTAGACACAATTTGGAAGAAAAGGAGTTGAAGTGAGTCGAAAGCACTATATTTGGGGCCATTTTTTAAAGTTACACATTCACTTATCTTCATGGTGCAAGAAGAAGAAGAATAGAGCAAGAGAAGACAAGATAAAGCATAAAAGAATGGGATAAAGCATAAAAGAATGGAGGGTGAAGCATGCTTATGGCTTACTGGAATTATTGCACAGTCATGAGCATCACCCACGACTATGCATGGATTTGCATGGGTGTGAGACACTGTCACGCCCATGCAAGGTATCTCATATGAGTGAGACACCACACACACCAGCTGCCATTATATGTTTAATATATAAAGCAAAGGTGTGTGTTAGGCGAAGTGTCAGCTGGGAGAAGAAAGTAAAGGGCTACTGGAATGGGATAACGATAAGAGAAGTGGAGAGAGCCAACTATCCTTTTGAAACATTAAAAACCTAGCTATTGAATATAAGAGACATGTGTGGTAGATGACTACATTTGGGCAAGAAGTGTAGAACTGAGGGCTGAGAAGTTGCCACCTCTCCCATCTTTTTTGATCTAGTTTCTAATATAAACCAAGGGGTGTGTGACAGTAGAGTTATGAAAGATTGGAGGGTTTTCTACTTGGAGAAAAATCGAGAGGGAGCTTCAGAAGAGATGAGAAAAAAGGGCAAAACTCTAAACCATGAGAGACCCATGGAAGGGTAGCTTATCAATGCCGGATCGGAAGTGACATCGATACCGACAACTTGATTAAATTATCTTTCCTTGTATATGTTGTTTTCTTTCTCTCTTTAGGAATTGATTTTGTTATTCGATGCTTATTGTTTGGGTATTATGAAAAGATGATTTGAATACATTCATTGGATAAATTTATTACAAACCCATTACTAGTTAAGTTTAATTCACGATCATATCTTGATTAAACACATCCTAAGAGAAAAATAGGGTTAATAGAGCTTATCATTAATCCACAATTAATAGTTCCTAAGAGAGCTAAAAGAACAACAATTCAATGAAATATATTTGATTAGGTTGTAGACTGAGATAGAACCAAAGAATCGAATTTCTAATGAATTCACCACTTTCATCATTTTTTGCATCTTTTCTTTAATTTGTTTCCATTATGTTAGTGTTACTTTTTTTTCTTACTTCAAACCAAACCAGCCCTCCCGCCCAAAAAAACCTAAATCTAATTAATTTCATTTCAAAAGTTAACTAAACACTCTCTGTGGGATCGACCTAGACTCACCATTACTACAGTAGTATGTTTAGTTTATTGTAAGTAGCATAACGATGCATGATAGTTGTAAATGAGCAATATCTAAGTTAGTTTATGGGAGGGAGGTGATGGAAATAATGTTGGTTGTTTAGAAATGATGGCATTATTTGCTTGGATGAAATTTCAATGTGAAGAAGGATATATAGAGCTTGAGGTTTTTACTAGAGCAAAGGGTGGTCACCCTAGAACATCATAAATGGCTCATCAAATTGCTCGGGTACGACTTTGACATTTATTACAAGTTAGTTTTTTAAAATCAAGTTGCAATGCTTTGTTAAGGCTTCAATTTGAAGCATAGATTAATGATATGCCATCTTTAGTTTTGCTAGATTGGAGCTTAATTAATATTGAGAACCAATAAGATCCTAACTGTAGTAAATAATATAAGAACCTAGTAAGGATCTATGAGCTAAATTCATATGGGAATCCAAACAAGGCAATTTTTTCCAAAGGCAGGGTAGTGATATCCAAACACTCAACTTTGATACAAACAATTCTAACTGAATTTTTGCAATCGTCCAATTGGTTCCCATAGATGGTTTCTTAAGAAATATAATAGAGTATCTAGAGAGCTTTATTTGAAAGGGATAAAGGTTGATATGAAGAAGTTTGTGATTGCTTGTTTAGTCTGCCAATAACATAAATATGATGAACTATCTCCAGCAAGATTACCACAATCGATCCTCAATCTCGAAGTTATTTGGGAGGGTGTATCCACAGACTTTGTGGAAGGTTTACCAAAATCTAAATACTATGACACCATTTTGGTGCTAGTGGATCAACTTAGTAAGTATGGGCATTTTGTCTTACTTAAACATCCTTTTTCTACCAAGGAAGTAGCTAAGAAAATTGTTGATCATATTATGAAATTTTATGGATTTCCATAAACCATCATTTTAGATCGAGATAAGATTTTCATGAGTTACTTTTGGGAGGAACTTTTCAAGGTATATCAAACACAGTTAAGATGAAGCACTACCTAACATCATCAAAGAAATGGTCAAAGACCAAAAGACCAAAAGAGTGATCTAGATGATTGGCCTGAGTAGAGTATTGACACAATACTTCCTACCATACTACCATTAATTGCACTTCTTTTTGCATAGTGTAGGGAAGAGACCCACATCCCATATTCAAGTATGATAATTCACACCCTAATTCTACTTTTTATCTAGAGAAACTATTATGTGAAATTGATTCCATCCTAGTTTAGTTGAAAGATCAGTTGTTACTTGCTCAAAACTACATGAAAAAGGTGGTTAATTCAAAAAGACATGAAATGGTTTACTTAAATCTATAGTTATATAGACAAAATTCCTTGGCTAGAAAGATGAATGAAAAATTGTTGCCCCACTTTTTTGGGACCTATAAGGTTATCAAGGAGGCTTGTCAATTGGAATTACATGTAGTAGCAACTATTCACCTTGTCTTCCATATATCCTAGCTAAAAAAAGGCTATCGGGGATTCCACAAACTGCCATCCACTTCCTCTTGTCCTTAATGATCACATGGAGTGGGTTGTAAGACCATAAGAATTCAAGGCAAAAAGAGTGGGAATCGATGGATTTGATTTATTAATCAAATGGAAGCACCTTTTAGATTTTAAGTCAAAACAAGAACTAGTGAGTATGATCTATAGATAACTCCCAAATTTCCACCTTGAGGAAAAGATGAGTTTGAATAGGGGAAGTAATGATAAACCCCTAATAAAATTTTTGTATCAAAGTAATAGTAAAAAGGACTAGAAGTAATGAAAAATTGGGCTAAAATCATTGCTATAAGGCTGCAGATACTATGTCATCATTATAATTTTTATTTATGTCATTTTAATCTTTTTTTTATATCACGTATGTTATTCCTATTAATCTAAAGGGGTAAATTGAAAAAGTTTGTGATATTTTCAGGGAAGGCATTTATATACATAAGATAAGAAGGGGTAGAGGCAATGAGAATTTTTTGACATTTTGGCACCTGCTAAAGTGAGCGAGAGATGTTGGCCTCTAAAAAAGCTACTAGTTCTTTATCATTCCATCTTCATCAGTCATAGATACTTTTTCCATTATTTTCGCATCTAATTTTCATACACACTCTTCTGCACTTCCCACCATTCTTACACCTTTCCATAAAGTTATAGTTAGAGTTTTATCAAAGGAAAAAACCTCAACTTCTCCTTGCAAAAAGACATGATCTACGATTCTCCCATTAGAATGAAGGTTGATAAAATGCCAAACACTTTTTGCTTGATTAATAACGAAAAAGAGAGCCTTCTTTAGCTTAATACCTTTAATGAGGAATGTTACAACGAAGTTAGATATAATATAGCATGCATACGGATGCACTTGTTTATGTCTTAAATTTCCAACATTACGAATATAATGGATGGTCAGATGTATAGTAGAAACCTTAAATTAAAATTCCAAAATTTTCCTTATTTTGACGTTTAAATATGAACATTAGGTGCAGGAATATTGACAGTATACTAAGGTGGAAAATAATAGCTCTCCTTTTAGTAGAGTTATCATGTAACGATCATAGTATACATTTATATTCCTTCTTAACCTCTACTTTTATGATTGAAAGAAGATGTCCTTCTGTTCACAACTTATGTTGAACTTTTATAAGGCTCTTAGTGAATCTAAATGGTCATACCCTGATAGCGCATGTCGAGTGCACTGCAAAATTTACCTAACTCTGCATATTAAAATTTGTAGTTGGAGTGAGTTTGGGTCAAATCCACAAGAAATGTTCGATCAATTTCCATAACGAAATTAATTGATGCAAGGAAAATATAAAAGGGGAGTTTTTGAGATTTTAAGCAATTTAAAAAATAAAGTAAAAGTAAACTATCTAAAATAAATTAAATCAAGCAATCAAAAATGATTAAAGTGTTGAATATAAGTAACATTTGGTTCTAAGGTCAATCTCGGCCTAAACACTATTAAACATTTCCCATCATCCTAATGTATTCAAACCTCTCTTTAGACTATTGATCTAAGACTAACAGTACGCTTTGCTAATCTCGATTTTCCCTTAGGTTGTATTTAATTAAGATACAATCATTAATTAAACCTAACTATTGAATAACTTAGGATACGATCTCTAGATTTAATTTGAAAATCACATGACAAAGTGGAAAACAATAAATATAGGTAGTAACCTCACACATTCGAGTTATCTAACCTAAGTTATGTTTTCAAGGCCATTAGATGCTACTAACAAACACCAAATGTAACTATTACATATTACATTAAACATTATCGCAATAGGTTTATAACAGAACAATCCAAACAATGTATTAAGATCATCCATACAAAAACTTGATTCAATTAACACAAGAAACATAACAATCCAAAAAGAGATTAACAAAGTTAACATGTTGAAATTACTTAACTATGACTTGGCGTCAACATCACCATTGAACTAGCGTTAAGAAGTTAGCCTTCCATCTCCTTTTTCAAGCTCCAACCATTGGCCATTCTCACCATTGCCTCTGTTGGTGTTGAAGAATGAAGAGAATTTAAGAAAATGAGAATCGGTTAGGATATGTCCTAAATTAATCTTTTGATCGTCATATGTATTCCTTGTTATAATAAAACCTAGGGATAGGTGGCACATCTCACAGCCATGCATAGCCTTTCATGGCTGTGCATGGCCCCTCACTAGTGTGAGTAGTGTCTCACACCTGTGAGACAACCCTGTATGGGCATGAGAGTGGTCTCACACCCATGCAATTGGTTGCATAGTCGTAAGATTGGTCATGGTTGTGCAACTTCAACAACTGGCCATAAGCCCCTTCTTTGTTTTACTCTTCACTTTCACACTCTATCTTGTCTCTTCTTCTTTTAATCCTCTTCTTTTTTCTGTTCCATGAGTCAATAAAGTATCGAAATTGAGAAAATGGCTTCAATGAACATGCTTTTGGGTCACTTTGGCTCCTTTACTTCCGAAGTATACCTAAAATCAAATATAAGCTAAAACATCCTAAGCATTTTTAAGGCATTAATCACGAAGTGTAGTAAATCAAATGAGTAAACATTTTAGCGCATATCAAGTTTCCCCACACTTAGCTTTTGACCTTCCTCGAGCAAATTGTCAAGATCAAAATCCCAAACTAAAATTCTTACTCATTTTCCATATTTCCTAAGAATAGATATCATTTCATTTCTCCACCAATAAAAGTCACATGCATAATCATGAATTAAAAGACTTTCCTAGGGTTGTAATGTGGGCAAGGGTAAGGTGAGATGTATTTTGGGTAAGGTAGTATGAAAACCATCAAGCTAGTGAAGCAAAAGTAACACTCAATGAGATATCAAGTGTACAAGTTAACATTTATTCCAAATTGGGTACCATCAGCTATGATGAATGCAACAATTATATGCCACAACTCAATTCAATTCTCACACCGTAAACCAAATGAACACAACGCAAAGAGTACTTCATCCAAAACAACATCCGCCTCATATGCAATATATTCAAATTATCCATTCAATACAACTTAAGGAGGATAAACTCTTAATTAACAACTTTTCAAAGCAATTGTATTTCCTCCTTGATACTTTTATTCAAACTCACTTTTTTTCATTTTTTTTCTTTGTTTTTTTCTTTTTTAAAAATATAACAATAATAGAAGCTACATCAACATGGGATTCACAACATGGCATCTTAACAAATATAAGCAACCCATATGTATGCATATTCCCACAATTAGGTGTTTGTACAATCACAATTATCAAATATTAACAAATGCTCCACTAGCTTTAAGACTTGGGTAGGGCATTTGGTTAGGTGCATGCAATGTGTTTTATATATAAAAAAGGTTAATAAAGCTCAAAAGGGGTTAGCAAAGGAAAATTAATATAAATGGGTAGGCTATTTGGCTAATATAACTTGTAATCACAAAGAATGCCTAATCATTTTCATGAAAATGCATGTGATAAAAATGTGGTCTTGAATAGAAAATCAAAGCAAAGTAAGGATGTACATGTCATGAACGTCACACATAACAAAAGATAGTGAGGTTGATATGGATGTGTCAGTCTAATATGGGCCAAAACCTCATTGGTTTTCATCAACCACTAGTTATACCACTCTTCTAACAATAATGCACATTAACTAATCACAAGAGCAAAAGTACCTGTTAAGGTTGCCACTGATTTTTCCAGTCAATTCACACTCTAATTATGACTAAATAGTCTTAAAAGCAATAGAAAACAAGAATATTTTTTATTTTTTTGGTTTGATTTTGAAAACTACCTAAAAAATCACATAAGCTACAATTAAGTTCAAAACATGCATAAAAAATTAATATCCCCACCCCCACACTGAAAACTTACATTGTCCCCAATGTAATATCAAAGGCAAGAAATGGAGTAATTTACTAAAATAGTAAATGTGAAAATGTAAATAACAGAATTTAACTTCCCTTGGGTTGTCTCCTAAGTAGCACCTGTATTTATTATCGTTGGCTTGACTTCCTATTGCGTGAATCAAGTGACATCAAAGTACTATATTATTTTATATAAATATAGCAATTATAATTTCTTTTTAGCTTTTTGTTAATATAATATTCTTTATATGTTTAGGTTTTTTTGGTCGATTCAAGCTACATTAATATGCCTAAATTTCTTCCACCATATAGAAGTGAGAGATATCATTTATGAGATTGCAGAGGAAGAGGAAGATCTCAAAGTCCACATGAATTATTTAACTACAAGTATTCTTCATTAAAAAATTGAAAGATGTTTTGGTATTTTAAAAGTAAGATTCCCTACACTTTCAAACATGATGTGTTATAATACAAAGATCCAAAAATATATCATTATTGCTTGTTATGTCATACATAATTTTGTTAGAATATATGGACAAAGCAATAAATTATTTGACAATTGTGTTAGATTAAGAGCAAATTGCAGAAAAAATAAATGAAAATGGAAGTTCTTAAATGCAGTATAAGATCACTTAAGCACAACTTCAAAGTATTGTGTCAAAGTAGGATGAAATAACTAAACAAATGTTAAATGATTATATTACCGAAAGTTCTAATTAATTGTTTTTAAGTTATATTTCTATTATTTTTTAAAGTATTATAGAATGATGAACATCTTTTACTATTTATTTAGAATAAGTTAATTTAATATATATTTTTATAGACTTTTATCATATAAAATTAATGTATATATTTTTAATTATATTAAATACTCTTACACTTTTAAATGATAATGAGAATTAATTAATTTAATAATTCAAACTTTGATATATTAAAAAATAGGATGTTGAAACCAAAGAAGTTCTTATTGTCAATTTTTATTATAAATCTCAACTAAATAGGTTTTCTTTTTTTAATTTTTTAATTACAAACCTCAATATAACAGAAATTTTAATAAAAAAGTAAAAGTTAAAAATAAGAAAAAATCAAAACCAAAAACTATAAAAAAAAATTAGGCGATCCCTAAATTGACAAACGTGATCGTTTTAAGACATTTATTCAGAATTCCACATTCGTACTTGTCAATTGTTTTGAGCCATTTGTTTGGAATTCTACATTCACACTAGGCTATAAAAGGTGGTTCAAGAAAAAAGTAAACTATCTTTTTAATATTCACTTCATTCTACAGTTTAAATCAACCTTACGAGTACCGTTCCGTACCAACCGGAATACAGAACGATAATCATAACATAGGTATCGACCTTAAATATCGATGGGTAACGGTGTTTTTTGTTCAGTACCAGCCGATATGCAAAATATCGGGACATACTGGTCGATATCGTGAATTTCGAAAAGTTGGAGGACCAAATTGCAATTTTCCAAAATTTAAACCTAAAAACTCACCCCATCCCCCGACTCTGTGCCTCTCACTCTCAAGTCTGGCCTCTAATAGACTCACTCTCGCCGTCTCCTCCTCTCACTCTCGCCTCTCACGGTCGCCTTTGTCATTCTGTCTTCTCTAGTTCTCCCCTCCGACCCTCCCTGGTCTCTATCTCACTCTCTCCTCCTTCCCTCATCCTCCTCGAACCTCGGCTCTTCCCTTAATGTCAATTGAAGACGCCACCATTTTCAACCTTCCTCTAAGGGGACTCGAAGATGCCACCGCTTCACCACATCAAGTCGTCATCGTCGCAGCTTGGGCACACCGCTACACCGCACCACCACACGCCTCTAACTCGTCACTAACCCAAAGACCCGAAGCAAGTGATTTATTTTTGGTTGTGTTTTTCTATTTTCAAATTTTTCCTGCTTAATTGCATTTTCTATTGTGTTGGATTGGAATTGGATGATGGATTTGTGAATGTTGGATGATGGATTTGGGAATTGAATTGTTGAATGCTCACAGTATTGGATTTGCGTGTATCTGAATTGGTTGGATTTTGGAATTGAATTGTTGAAGTTGAATGCTCACGGTATTATTTTGGGTTTTCCCATTTGTGATCTGAAAATTGAAAATGAAATTATACAATAGATTGTTTGTGATTTGAAAATTGGAAATGGAATTATATCAGCCACGGTTAGGGATGGCAATGGGTAGCGTTTGGTTCGGGTATTACTCTACCAATATCCATATCCATTTTTTATTACTCAACCTATATCTATATCCATATCCATCAGTTTTTATGATTTACTACCCATATCCAAATCCTTTGGATTGTTCGAATTTTTGGATATCCATTGAGTTGTATAGCACATAAAAATATAACTTCTAAATAGAAAATATAAAGAGCAGATTTTTGCGAACACTCCAAATCAAAATTAATTTAATAATAATAAGTCAAGATTTTGATTTGTATGTCTTAAAAAAACCATAAAATTGGAATAATAAAAATCATAATGTCTAGTGCAAAGACAACATATATTTTTCACAATTAGGAACTGAAACAGAGATTGAAATATCAAAAACTTCAAATTGTCTTTGCATGAACTCCACAACATTCAATACTCCATCTCTATATCATTTGCATTATTATCATCCTATAAGAAAATAAAATATGATGAAAAAAGTGAGGACTGAGGAGTAAAGTGGAGATTTGAAAGTTGTTTCTTCTCAAAAAATATTAATATTTTATTATATTTAAATATAAATATTCAAGAAAAAAACATAAAAATATAGTTAATAAAAAAGGGTAAGATATGGGTATCCACTAGACCCATATCCAAATCCATATCCACATCTATTTTTCATTATCCATTTAAAATCCATTTTTAGCGTCCATGTCTATTTTTTTTTAGTCGGGTAGTGTAGATATTAATCGGGTTGAAAACCTACTGCCATCCCTAGTCACTGTGAGGACTGATGAATGAGTTGTTTCAATTGTTTCATTGTTCTGTTTGAGATTGGTTGTTTTTTTTGGTTATAAATTGAAATGCCTTAATTTTATGTATAATTATTAATAATTATCTTGTTAGAAGTTAAATGCAACTGATATATGCTAAAGCTCAACTACTGAAAAACTATCTTCAACTTCTTTAGACAAATTTAAATGAGTGTGTATTTGAAAAAGTTAATTGGTTGTCCTATCTCACCATTAAAATGTTGTAATATGACCTTGCAATTTAATAGATATGTTTATTCGTTCTAGTTATGTTGAGTGCATTTTTTAAATTCTAAAAATTAATAAAATATAATGCATATTAACTATTAAGCGTTCAAGTAACGTTAAACTAGGTCGATGAAACTTAATGTAACGTAAGATTATTTTGTGAATGCTCTTGTTTATCTTCAATTAGATTATGTGATAATAATAAATTTTTAAATACTAAAATTCACAATTTTAATAAAAATTTAGAAATATATGTTCGAACTTTTTATTATATAAAAATATATAAAATCAAATCACAAAAATTAAATATTAATTTTTTGTTTATTTGTTATTTTATTAAAATATATCATTTACATACATAATTTTTTGTTATATTAAAAAGTATCCTCTTAACTCTTAAGGAACTATTTAAACACTTTTTTTCCTTTTTAATCATTAGTTATAATGATAAACCATGCCCAAATATTGTGTTTTCTTATTTGATATATTGTAAAAGAAAAAGTATATACACTCAAATATTGTGTTGGAAATGGAATTGGAAGTTGATGATAATTGTTGGAAATGGAAATGGAATTATGAATGTTTTGTGATTGTCGAAATTGAAAATTGTTGTAAATTATTATAAATGGAAATGGAATTATGAACGTTTTATGATTGTTGGAATTGGAAATTGTTTGAAATTGTTGAAAACGAAAATAAAATTATGAATATTTTGTAATTGTTGGAATTAAAAATTGTTGGAAATTGTTGAAAATGAAAATGGAATTATGAATGTTTTGTAATTGTTGGAAATAGAAATTATTGGAAATTGTTAGAAATGGAAATAGAATTATGAATATTTTGGGATTGTTGGAATTGAAAATTGTTTTAAATGGAAATAAAATTATGAATGTTTTTTGATTGTTAGAATTGAAAATTGTTGGAAATTGTTATAAATGGAAATGAAATTATGAATATTTTGTGATTGATGGAATTGAAAATTATTATAAATGAAAATCGAATTATGAATGTTTTGTGATTGTTGGAATTGGAAATTGTTGGAAATGGAAATGGAATTATGAATATTTTGTGATTGTTGGAATTGGAAATTGTTGAAAATTGAAAATGGAAATGAAATTATGAAGGTTTTGTGATTGTTGGAATTGAAAATTATTGGAAATTGTTAGAAATGGAAATAGAATTATGAATGTTTTGTGATTGTTGGAATTGGAAATTGTTGGAAATGAGTTGGAAATAGAAATTGTTGGAAATGGAATTGGAATTATAAATATTTTGTAATTGTTGGAATTGGAAATTGTTATAAATGGAAATAGAATTATGAATGTTTTGTGATTGTTGGAATTGGAAACTATTGGAAATTGTTATAAATGGAAATGAAATTATGAATGTTTTGCGATTGTTGGAATTGAAAATTGATGGAAATTAGAAATGGAAATGGAATTATGAATGTTTTGTGCTTGTTAGAATTGGAAATTGTTAGAAATGGAAATAACATTATAAATGTTTTGTGATTGTTGGAATTGGAAATAGTTAGAAATGGAAATAGGATTATGAATGTTTTGTGATTGTTGGAATTGAAAATTGTTAGAAATGGAAATGGAATTATGAATGTTTTGTGATTGTTGGAAATAGAAATTGTTGGAAATTGTTGATGTATGTTTTGTGTTATTATATATGTTGAATGTTTTGAATTGTTAGCTTTTGACTTATAGTGAATTGTATTTCATGAAATTGAATTGTGTGTAATGCAATAATACAAAATGAGTTATATTATATAAGATGGATATACATATTGTGTACTAAAATTGTGTGTTATTTATTTTTATGTGTATAAATAAATGGAAGAAAGTTCAAGTACTCTTGATCAACCCATTTTAGGAAGATGCAATGATCCACCTTGGGCTCATGTTGCATTGGTTCCCGGTATAAAGAACCATATTATTTGCTTGTTTTGTAATCAGCATTTGAAAGGTGGAGGAATCACCTGATCAAAAAAATATTTAGCTGGGGTTAAAGGAGATGTAGAACCCTGTAAAAAAGTAAATCATGATGTGAAGTGGCAGATGAAAACATTGATTGATGAATATCAATATGAAAGAGATAGCAGGGAAAGATTGAATTTTAAAATTGATAGTGGAAGTTCGTTTTCTAGTTTCCATGGTGATTTTGGAAATGTTGAAGGTGGAAGTGGTAATGGTAGAGTGGTAGTGGTAGTGGTGGTAGTAGTACTAGTAGTGTTTCATCTCAGGCTCAAGAAGAAGTACCTAAATCTGATGTGAGGAGGAGAAGAAGACAGGTGACTAGTTTCTTTGCACTACGAACAACTCCTGGAGCTCAACCTTCAATTTGTAATACAATGCAATCAAGAGATGTAGCTCACAATGTCGATATAGCAGCAACTATATGGTGGTATGATACAGGTTTTTCATTTACTGCTTCTCAGTCATATTATTATCAGCATATGATGGATGCAATAGCCTCTAATAGTTTAAGATACAAAGGTCCTTCGATTAATGACTTAAGAGGTATACTTTTAAGTTTTGCTGTTTTTGAAATCACAAGTTATTTGGCTGAAAGAAGAGTGAATTGGGGTACTTATAGATGTTTAATCATATATGATGGTTAGACAAATAGGAGACAATAGCCTATTATAAATTTTTTGGTTTATTCTTCAAAAGGCTGGTGTTTTTGAAATCTATTGATGCATCTGTCCTTATTAGAAATTCTGAGACTTTGTTTGCGATATTTGATGAAGTTGTGAATGAAGTAGAGCCTGAAAACATTGTTCAGTTTATTACTGACAATGATTCCGCTTATAAAGAGACAGAAAAAAGGTTGCAAAATACATATAATTCATTTTTTTGGACACCTTGTGTTACACATTGCATTGACCTAATACTGGAGAATATAAGGGATCCTAGTTATTTTTCTGTTATTGATGAGACTATACAAAAAACTAAAAAGGTGACAAATTTATAACCGTACATAGGTATTGAATTTGATGAGAAAGGAATTTACCAATTATAAGAATTTGTATCATCCTGCTGTGGCAAAATTTGCTACAAATTTCTTATCACTTCAGTCTTTTATTTCGATGAAGAAAGTGTTAAGACAAATTTTTACAAGTGATAAGTAAATTGCATCTCAGCAAGCTAGGTCTAATGCTGGAGTGGAGGTTTGTAATATATACTGGAAGATCGATAATTTCAGTCTCAATGTCAATTTGTTATCCGAGTTTGTGAGTCTTTGATGAGGGTGCTTCGCTTGGCTGATTGTGAAAAAAAATCAACAATGGGTTATATTTTTTATGCCATAGAGAAAGCGACGGAAGCAATCAAGGCCAATTTGAAACATAGACCTTTTTTATACATACCATATCTTTCAATCATTAATGAGAGAAGGGAAAGATAACTTTCTTCTCCATTGTTTACAATGGGGCAATTTTGAATCTTAGTGTGTATTTTAGACTAGATCTTACAAAGCAAGCTGGGGTTAATAGAGGAATGTTTTTAACTATTACAACAACTGTTAGTATTAACGTGATGCAAGATCTTTTAAGCTCACAAATGGAGCTTTACAAGTTGTCTTATGGGGATTTTGAAATGTCGATTGCTATTCAACAAAGAAGAAAACTTTCTCCAGATATTAGTTATTTCCTTTTTTTTATTTGTTGAAAATTAATATTCACTTTATTTTGTTTATAACACTACTTTTATTATCTTACAACTTACATTTTCTTGGTGGGATCAATTCAGAAATGGTGTTCTAGAATTGAAAAGGTTTGTAATTCGAATTTTAAGTCAATGCGTAAGTGCAATAAGCTGTGAACGAAACTGGAGCATATTTGAATTTATCCACTCAAAGAAAAGGAATAGATTAGAGCATAAGAAGTTAAATGACTTATTTTTTGTTCGTTACAGTTTAAAGTTTCGGGAAAGATATGTTATTTTCATTATTATCGTTATTAATTTTGATATAATTTCTTATAATTTTCTAATAATTAAATTTAATTGTTTATTAGGAGTCTTAATAGTACAAGTAGTTCAACTAATCCAATTTCCATTGATAATATTAATCTTTTGGCGGATTAGATTTCTGAAGAACCGAATTTGGTTGATGTGAATGATTTGGAAGATAATCTTGGATGGGAAAGCATTGACATGACATTTAAATAATAATGATGATAAAGTCCCTCTCAATGATGAGAATTTTATATCAAATGATCACTAGGATCAGTGCAGTTATAGCGGATATCCTTCCATTGATGATTAAATTTCGTTCTTGGTTTTTGTTTTTCCTCTTCTTTTAATTTTACTTGTATTTGATGTTTATGTTAAATTATATATATGTAATGTAACTGCAAATGTTTTTGTTTTAGGTTTAATTTCTATTTGATTGTTTCTTCGTCATGAACTCTTTTTGTAAATTATTTAATAATATTTATTGTTCTTTTTATTGGATGTGTTTGAATCTTTTGATTTAATTATTATTTATTAAAACGATGAAATTATATTATTATAATATTTTAAATGCTTTGAATTATTCTTAATTTTATATTTGTATGATGATGGTTGTCTTTTTTATATTAATTGTGATTATTATTTATATGTGAAATGTTAAAATTTATTGTTATTTCATATTAATTGTCATTATTAATTATTATTATTTTTGAAAATATAATTGATGTAAACAGTAAACTAGTAAAGTATACAGTACAATTGTACAATATACTAATGGTCTATTTTGTAAATTTTAAAAATTTTAAGAACTATTTTATAAATTTAAAAAATTATTCAAAACGGTACCCGATATTGACCGATACTGGTACAGTACCATACAAGAATTCAATTCAATATCAAGTCCATTACGGTATTCACAACTTTGGTATAAGATCCATTGTATGCAATTGTCTGACAAGGAGATTTGTAATAACAACGTTTATGCTTATACCCTAAGCCACATCGCTTTGTTCATCAGTTCAATCTTTAATTTCTCAAAAAATAACATAATTAATTTGAATTTATTAGAAATGTTGTTAAGATTATAAAAGTAAAATACAGATATAAAAATGTAAATTTTTAAATAATTTGTGCTTATTTTAAAAACCACTTTGATGATTCAAAATTATTATAATTTTTTATAAGTAATAAAAATATTTAAACAAGACTTTTTTGTGCTTCTTTTGAATTATTAACACATTATTATATAATGTCTTAAATATGTGATACATACAATATACTCTCAACTTCATTTTGGCTGCAAATTGTATTAAAATAGCACAACCAAAATTCAATAAAATGTTCCTTGTTACTCTTTCTAATATCACAAGAATCTTTTTATAATTTTATCAAGCGTAGAAATTGCCACAATTAATGATTAGATTTAGATAATTCATGGTTGAAGCCTCTTGGTGTCCATTAACCAACATAACAAAAACATGATAATTTGGGTAAAAAATATTGATTGGCCAATTACAAAAAGAGACCAACCAAGATAATATAAAATCAGTTTTCTTGTCCATGCTCTTACTATGGTCTCCACCACACCTGCCAAACAGGGTAAGGACTAAGGACAGGCTTCCCCTGTTATACAAATGAGATTCTTCATGTTATAGGGATCTTTTCCACGTGCATTGACCTATGTTTTGCTTCAAATCAGATCCAAAAAACTATAGGACTATGAATTGTCAAGGTTATTATCCACTTTCAAGACAGATTGGGAGATTGAGCATCCACCAATCTGGTTGAATAACCACGATATTTTGAAATCTTTCATCTTTTCAATAGAAGCGTAATATCTTCAATCCTTACAATCCCACAGAAAGGGAGAACAAATCTTAAACAAACATCCAAGACTCTAAATCACGCAATTTAAGTTCCAAAAGCCAGTCTTTGAACAAAATCTGGCCGCCTTTTGCTTGGCATCTGAAGCAGTCCTACAATCTTAAGTTCTGTGACAGCCCTACAA
>JANVCQ010000005.1:12740413-12763975 GCA_025531925.1 Erythroxylum plowmanianum
AAACCATACCAGCAATGACATCCGGTGCATCCTGATCCTCACGAGCTTTCAATGCATAAGCTCGAGCCGAAGCAGAAAGCACAGCTGGTCGATTAACAGTCTCCGACGGGGCACTCAGATTAGATCTATTCTGTCCAGGTCCTCCTCGACCTCTACCACGTCCTCTATTCCTAGGAGGTGCATAAGAAATCGCTCTACTTACTTGTGATGTCTAAGGTTGTCTGGGAGGGCAGTTGGTTATCTGATGCTCAGTACTGCCACAGCGAAAACATGCTCCCGTAGCCCTTCTGCAAATACCCCAATGATGCACAGAATAATGAGGGCACTCTGGGGGATCAGAACCTCGGCCTGCAGAAGAATCCCTACCAGAAATAGTCATTGAGGGATAATTTTGTGACCTTCCCTGAGCCACAAATCTCTTAGTAAACTCTTGTGCATAGGAGACTCTATCCCGACTTCGTTTGCCCGAGGATTGACCTCCTCTTGCAAAGCCCCTTCGTTGATTCCTTTCCCTCTTCATCACCTCTTGCCTCTCTATCTTCATAGCAGCCTGTACTAGCTGATGATAATTTTTTAGTGTGATGAATTGTCAGTTTATATATAGATTAGTTATTACTCACTAAGCTATATGCTAGCACGGTGGATTTGCCCTGTGTAGGTTCATAGAGGACTTAAGGACTGGGACAAGTCATCCGCAATGGCCAAAGGAGTCTGAGTGTTGTTTTGAAAATAATGTAATTTTTTTTGTTTGACTTTTGGGCTTGTATCTGATATGTATATGTAGATTTGTTTGTAAGTTTGTAACAACGATATTTCAGTTTGGTTTGAATTTTTCAGCGAGTTTGTTCTATGTACTATGTAATTTAATGTATGTTTACTTGAATTGTTTATTTGAAGTTTTCATATGCTTTGATTTGTTGTTCTGTTTTGTGTAGCATTCATATATCCTTTCAGAGGGTAAGTGGGTTTTACAATTCTTACAGGTGTATAAAGGTAGAGTAATTCATTAATTAAATATGAAATTGAATATAATAAAGTTTTAGGAGAGCCTGGTCCAAAATCTAGTTAATTCATAGTTTGGTATATTCTTAATCATCATTCGCATTAGATATTTGATTTTTTTTTACATCGGTACATATTTTATCTAACTTATTAATTTTAAAGAAGTGAGAAGTTAACAAACAATCCTCAAAGGATCAACCTGTATTCTCTAGTGCTAGGTACACTGTATTCTTGTGATAAAAGGGTAGAACAATTTTTTGGCTTCATTACCATAGATTAGGCATTAATATTTGCAAAATTACAACCCAACTAGATTAGATCATTTATTTTGTTTCTTTTATATTTATTTATTTTAGAACTTTATTTTCTAACCTTATGTCTTTTGGTTACTTTTAGGATACAGGTGCTTATTACTATAACTATAATATAATGGAAAGATAGAGATGACAATTTGTTCATGTGGATTATGACGGCCTACTACTTATGGTGATAGTAGAAGGTTGGAATGAGAGGCATAGTAACATGCATTTGGAAACTGAATTAATATCAATGATATATTGCATCATTTGTGAAGGTGACCACCCCAATCATAAATATCAAGCGTCGAGCTACATATGGGAGCATTTAATTTATATGGAAAACTAGCCTTAAAACACCCCCTATGAGGATACTTATAATCCAGGGTGGAACAATTATCCTGATGTTGTATGAAATGATCAAGTTTCACTCAAATTTTTACAACAACAGTAGCAGGAAGATAATCAATGTTTTGATGAGCTTCTTGTTAAAGCCATTACTATAATTGAGGCGTACATATAAGAAACTAAAGGGCTTAAGACCCCTTTCTACAACACATCATTTCTAGATGAATAACTTATTGAACTTGTTCAAGATTATGGATCTATAAGATGTACACTTAAGCTTATTAATTTTTCCATTACATTCTCATTAGGAAGTAATTTTTGGGATTTTTTTCTTTGAAAGCATGCCATTGGAAATAATTCATTATGAATTTGATTATTTTGGTAAATAGGATTGCTCATGTGGCTAGTTATGATTGTTGATGAATAAGTGAGTATGATTTACCTTATGAACTTGGAGAATGAATACCTAATGAACATTATGATATTCTTTATATAAGAGATACATATATAGGTAACTGTGACTTCTTTTAAACTCTTTTATAAAAAAATATGTGAAGCTGAGCATAATGAAGTTCACTCTGCTAATTTTGTACCAATTAAAAGGTCGAAGTTAAATAATGGTCCTACTAACCATTTGAGATAATGGCTTAGTTGAGTACTAGAGGTATTCATGATAAGCTGTTTAGTCTCTTGTAAAAAGACTAGGTGACTTCTTAAACAGACTTCTAATGCCTTTGTTTAAGTTTATTTTTTGCTAATAAAAAGGATTTCAATGTGTTTGGATGTTAAAACATGTATCTTATTTATGTTTATTTTATGAAGTGATTAAGTTTTGTGATTTAGGTTGAAGTTTGAAGAGTCATAAAGTGAGATGAACTTATATGTGAATTGATGCAAGCAGTTGGTTGTATAACATTTTGATAATTCTTTATGACTGAATGAGTGTTGAAGATTTTTCATTAGTGTGTTGAATTATTTAAGCAATTTTTTTGAAGTTGTTTCTATTTGAGATTGAATAAGAGATTGGTTTGCTTGAGGATAAGTAGTTGCTTAAGTGTAAGGGAGTTTCATACATATTAGACAAAAATAATTTTTAGCAATATTTTTGTAGAATAGTTTTTATGTTTTGGATGAATTTAAAGGATTTGGTACTTAATCTAAGAAGTCATTTTAGGTCATATTTCTACCTATATAAAGAAAGAAGCAAAGTTGTAGAAGAAATGGAGTGAGATTAAGCGATTTTAGAAGATTTGGTGAAGAACCGCACAACATAGAACAGAACATGTTCCTATATTGAGTGTCGTGTACAAAAGTCGTTGCTTCTATTTCTGCAATTCATCTCACATGTCTCATGTTACCTACCATATGAAGAACACGGTTTTATACATGGTCTTATGTATATAACTATATTAGTGATACTAATTTTTAAAGAATTTTATAGAGTACACACTGGCTACTTAGATATGTGTATGAGGTCATGTAACTTATTAAAAATTATGATTTCTTATTTTTTGAAAAGGAGGCAAAAAAAGAATTAGAGTTATGGAAAAACTTAATTGTCATCTTGGAGCTATTTTGAACAAATCTTAATTAAAGATTCACCATTATTTTAAGATATAAAGAACTTCAACAAATGTTTTAGATTTACAATATTAAAAAATAAGCTTGTTTTATCTTATTTTCTTTATTGTTTTGTGTGAATGTTTATTGTGATATTATGAAATGATGGGATATGGATTCAGGTAGGTAGAACCTATAATGTGATATATGTCTATTCATTCTTTGATTAACAAAATTACAGTGTTTTTATGGTTTATTCACACTTTTATATTGATTGGATCAAATGAGAGGAAAGGAAAGATTCAATATATGATTCATAAATCAAGAATCGAGAGATGAGATGTATGTTTAGGTCACAGTGTGGATAAAGAGGGTTAAGTGTGAGCTATTTGAAAAAAAAGTTACAATATCTTTCAAGTATAGGGTAAAAATTATCAAGACAGTTATAGAATGATTTAAGAAACTCTTAGGTTGTCTAGATTCACAAGGGATTTCAATTGATTAACCTTTAAAGTAGTCTAATCTTTTGTTATCTAGATTTGTATGAGATTTCAATTTATTAACCTCTAAAGTAGTTTAAGTTAGAGACGATTGGTCCAAAAAGCTAGAATAATTCATTAATTAAAGGTAAAAGCGTATATGGTGAAGTCATAAGGGAGCCTAGCCTATATCTAATGAATTCATAGGTAAAAGTGAATATAGTAAAGTCATAAGGGAGCCTATATCTTTGATTACTGATTGCATTGGAATTTAGATTTTTTTAGTTATTTACTTTTGCTTATTCATATCAATAAAGATTTGATCTAGCTTATTAAATTTGTGAGTAATGAGTTGTTAACCGATATTCCTCTTGGAATCAATCCGTATTCGTCAATGCTAGCTATAGCTATATTATGCACTTATGGTAAAATAATGGAACAATATACTCAAATCAAATATGACAATATGTATTGGAAAAACAGCTAAACATATTGATGTAACTAAATTTTTGTTTACAGATTTGGAATTAAAGGTTTAGATTTATTGTCTATCTTTGCAAGATCTAACTCATTACACAAGAGGTACAATGTCTTTATTTAATAGCTATTTTTACTGATTAATACTAAGCTATTTTTACTGATCAGTACTAAGGCCCTAACAGCTGTATTATTCTTGTCAACTAATGTTACCTATGAAACAATGTCATCGCTCTTCCTTATCTTCCAACTTGTTATCTCTTCAGCAATGATGTTTCTACATTCTTCTAATGACAACACTTCCTCTGTCTTCTTGGTCAGCTTGCTCCTCCTCTATCTTCTTGCTTAGCCTGCTCCTCACCTCATCTCATGGCCCTCCACTCAGCAATCTTATCCAAAAGGTTGACATCTAGAAATTGATGTTGAATATCATAGATAGACCTATGAAGTGCATTAGCTTTCACCGATGAGCATTGCATTAAAATATGTACAACATGTTTGTTATGGCAATTAATCAATCAGATAGTCTAACATTACCAATGGTATATAAAAAGCTGAATATACTAATGAAGGTATAATTAGGAAGACCAAACTGTGAAGAAAATCACAAGATTCTCCATAAATCAACACTCAAACATTTCAGACCAAAGAACACAGTTGGAAAAATCGAAGGAGAAAAGAAAGAAAAGCTTACAAAGAGAAGAGAGGAGAACTTACGAATGTTCAAATGAAGTCTGAAGATTTGTGTTGAAGCTAAGTCATACACACGTGATACACATGTGAAGTGAATACATCCAAACCCTTACAAAACATAGTCGTAGATAACAAAAACGTTGTCACATTGAAACATAAGCAGAGCTGATTCATTAAGTGCATCATGTGAGGGACACATGAGGAAGACCAAATATATGAAGCCTCCACCGCATGCATGCTTCAGACTTTTATAAAAGGAGACATAAGCATCAGACAACACTCACTGAAGTCATTACTCTTAATACTTTGTAATATGAGATTTGAGAGCAAAAGAAATAGAGAATAAAAGAGATTGTTAGAGTACTTACTAAGGGTACTGGGGATTTTGTGAGGGAACTCTTGCAGGTGGTTAATAACACCCAATCTCTTGTATTCTTTTCTTAAAGCTAATGAAAAATTCAGTGTGAGTTTGACCCTTGGACGTAGATAGCTTTGTGCTATAGAACCAAGTAAATCTTCTATGTCATCTTTAATTTTCTTGTAAACTTCCATTTCTGCAAAAATACAATCCAAGCAAAATATTATCAGATCTAAAATATAAGACAAAAACTACACAAAGTTTCTAATAGATTGGTATCAGAGCCATTCAAGTTTCTACCCATAATCACAAGTCAAAGAATCCATCAAAAGAAAGTTCAAGCGCAAGTCTTTACAAAGATCCTACAAGATGGTGAGAAAAGAGATGGAAGTATTCATAGGAAAGGAGGACTTTGCAATCTGGAAATTACAGATGCAAGCCCTTCTTGAATCCTATGAGTACTTTGGAGCCATAGATGCAACATATGAAGATGAACAAGATCCTGTGAAGAATCTCAAGAAGGCAAGATTAGCACATTGTAAGCTAATATTGTATCTTTCACCAATCATCAGAAAAGTGAAAGGTTGCAACATAGCAAAGATGTTATGGGATAAACTGGATGAGATCTACTCTAAAAGGTGTCTACCTAACAAGATGACCTTGCTGCACAATCTGGCCAACTTCAATATGAACACAACAGTAACTCTAGAAGACAATCTGGATTACTTCTTCAAATTAATTCAAGATCTTGAAGCTACTAGGGGGTAATTTCTGAAGAACACCAAGTAGTGGTGATTCTAAAGTCCCAACCACAGGAGTATAATGCATTTAGAAAAGTGGTGAAGCATACTAGTGGTGATGCTCTAACAGTAAAGAGGGTCCTTGACTCTTTGATGGAGGAAGTGATAGATAATAATCACTTTAGAAAGGAACCAGAAGTGATGTTTTTGGACAAAAGATCTGAAAATAGATTAGCACATACTGATTCAAAGAAAGGTGGGCAAAAAGTTAAAGGAAAGGGCAAACAGAAGAAAAATGATGATGACAAGAAACAAAGCAAAGCCAAAGGTAAGAAATGTTTTTACTATGATAAAATTGGTCATTTTGCTAGAGATTGCAAGAAGAAAAAGAAGGATAAAGAAGCAAAGAAGGCAGATGCTGGAAATGTTGAAAAGCTTGAAGAATCTAGTGGAGATGAGATTCTTGCATTAACAGCTGAAGCAGATGGGTTAACAACAGATTGGATTCTAGATTCAAGCTGTACAATGCATGTAACTCCCCACAGGGAGTGGTTCTCTACTTTTGAGAACTTGTCAGTCAAAGTAAGGATGACTGATGCAGGGAAGCAAGATATCAAAGGCATTGGCAATGTTTCCATCAAGATGTATGATGGAAAGAGAAGGACATTGAGCAATGTGAGATATACCCCTGAAATTAGAAGAAATCTTCTATCCAAAAGTGCTTTTGACAAGCAAGCATACAAGATCAGATCCAAAGATGGCTTAAGGGAAATCATCAAGGATGGAAAGGTGGTTATAAGGGAAATTGAGAAAGGAGGCCTATACTATGGTGTAGGAACTGTAGAAATCAACTTAACAGTAGAGGAAAAGGAGCTGAACTCAACAATTCTATGGCATGCAAGACTCGAACATGCAGATAATAAGAGCCTCAAGCACCTAAAGCAACAGGGAATGCTACCAAGCACTACTATAAAGAAAATTGACTTCTGTGAAGGGTGTATCCTAGGTAAACACCACATAACTCCTTTCCCAAAAATTGCAAGGAGAGCCACCACCAACATGGAGTATGCTCACAGTGACCTTTGGGGGCCAACACAGACTCAAACTATGGGACGTATGAGGTATTTCATGTTAATTATTGATGACAGACCTAGAAAATGTTTGATTTATCTCCTAAAGTCTAAGGATGAAGCACTAGAAGCATTCATCAAATGGCATTCACTGATGGAAAACCAAATTGGAAAGAAACTGAAGTGTTTGAGGACAAACAATGGCTTGGAATTCTGCAACAAGGAGTTTGATGACTACTATGAAAAGAAAGGCATTCAAAGGCATAGAATAGTTAAAGCTACTCCTCAACAGAATGGAGTAGTTGAAAGATTGAACAGAACACTACTAGAGAAGACAAGATGCATGTTGTTGTCCTCAGGCCTATCCCAAGCACTATTGGGGGAAGCCATAAAAACAACAACTTATCTCATAAACAGATTACCAACATCTACAAATGAGTACAAGACTACTGAAGAGGTATGGACTGGAACTAAACCTAATTTGACTAACTTGAGACCTTTTGGATGCAGTGCTTACATCCACCAGACAGAAGGAAAGTTAGAACTTAGAGCCATTAAAGGAGTATTTCTAAGATATCCTAAAGGCACAAAAGGGTATAAAGTTTTAATCCTACAGCCAAGAGCTCACAAAACTCAAATAAGTGGAGAAGTGGTGTTAAGGGAAACTGATTTCTTACTGTTGAAGCATAAAGATGGAGGAATGCAAGTTCAGGAGACTGTCCTACAACAACTGGGTTCAAACAATAGTCTGACTCCCTTCTATGTCCCACCCTCCACATATGAAGGAGGAGAAACAGAACCAGTTGCTGAACAATCTACAAAATCAGTAGAAGAAAGAATGGACTCAAGTTCTATCCCTCAGGAGGGAACAGAACAAAAAGAGGGAGCAGCAGAACCTTAAACTCCACTACAGGACTATCAACTAGTCAGAGATAAGGAACCAAGGCAGATAATACCAAATAGAAGGTATTTTGAGACTAATCTAGTTGATTATGCCTATTTGGTTGCAGAAACAGTTGAATATGAAACACCAGAAACCTATGAGGAGGCTATGGAGAGGACTGATGCATATCAGTGGAAGGAGGCTTGCCAAAGTGAATACTCTTCTCTAATGAAGAATGAGACTTGGAATCTAGTTCCCAAGCCACCTAATGCTAAGGTGATTGAATGCAAGTGGATATTAAAAGATGGAATGACAGAAGCTGATCCTAAGACTTACAAGGCAAGACTAGTTGCAAAAGGCTTTAGGCAAAGAGAAGGAGTGGATTATAAGGAAATCTTTTCTCCAGTGGTCAAGTTTAAAACAGTAAGGATAATACTGACCCTAGCAATATTGAATGATTGGGAAATACATCAAATGCATGTAAGGACAACCTTCCTATACGGAAGACTAGAAGAAATTATCTATATGAAGCAACCTACTAACTTCATAGATAAGCAGAAACCATATCATGTTTGCTTGCTAGAAAAGTCTCTATATGGCCTAAAGCAAGCTCTTAGACAATGGAACAAGAAGTTCTATGAAGTGGTGACAAAACTAAGGTTCAAAAGAAGCGCCTATGACTACTACCTATACTACAAGGACCTAGAGAATGAAGAAGTGGTCTATATGCTTATGTATGTTGATGATCTAATCATCATAGGAAAGCCAGTGAAAAAAATTCAAGAAGTGAAGAATGCTTTGAATAAGAATTTTGATATGAAAGACCTAGGGAGAGCAAAAAAGCTACTAGGAATGCAGATTTTAAGGAATGAGGTAGAAGGGAAACTATGGTTGATACAAAGGGACTACATCAGAAAAGTCCTATGCAAGTTCAACATGGAAGACTCCAAACCAAGTCCTGCTCCAATTGTCACACACTTACAGCTGACAGCTGCTAAGAGTCTAGCAACAAAAGCAGAAAAGGAACACATGCAGAAATATCCTTATGATGTAGGTATAGGTTGTATAATGTATTTTATGATTTGTATTAGACCTGACTTAGCACATGCAATCAGCCTACTTAACATATTCATGTCTAATCCAGGTCTAGAACATTGGCTGGGTTTTAAGATAGTACTTAGATACTTGAAGTGGACCCTAAATCATGGTCTATGTTTTTCTAAATCTAACCTAGAAATGCATAAACAAACAAGCTTAAATGGCTATGTAGATGCAGACTATGCAGCAGATAAGGACACACGTAAATCATTATCAGCATACTATTTTACATTATCAGGCAATACAGTAAGATGGAAGGTCTAACAATAAGCAGTAGTGTCACTATCTACAATAGAAGCAGAGTTCTATGCAATCACAGAAGGCCTAAAGGAGCTAATATGGCTTAAGGAACTATTGTCAGAAATCAAAGTATAGACATCAGAAGTAGCTATGCACACAGATAGCCAAAGTGCTCTTTACCTGAGTAAGGACCGAGTCCTACATAAGAGGTCGAAGCACATAGATGTTCGACTCCACTTCATTAGAGACAAGGTCAACAAGTCGACTTGAAGAAAATAAGAGGAGAACAAAACCCATCAGATTTTGGAACAAAAATAGTTCCAATAAAGAAGTTCATTTTCTGTAGAGAGTTTCTACAGATAAATGAAGCACCTTGAAAGAAAAAGGAGGCTTACTTGTCGATCTCACATCATCGGAGAAAAATTAGGGTTTTGAATTTTCTAGGGTTTCAGGCTTTATGAAATTTGGTCACGAATTGAAGGATTCATGAAGAAGGTGGGAATAATGTGAAGAAAATCACAAAATTCTCCAGAAATCAACACTCAAACACTTCAGAGTAAAGAACATAGCTGGAAAAATTGAAGGAGAAAAGAAAGAAAAGCTTACGAAGAGAAGAGAGGAGAACTTACGAATGTTCAAATGAAGTCTGAAGATTTGTGCTGAAGCTAAGTCATACACACATGATACACGTGAAGAGAGTACATCAAAAGCCTTACAAAACATAATCGTAGATAACAAAAATGCTACCACATTGAAACATAAGCAGAGCTGATTCATTAAGTGCATCACGTGAGGGACACATGAGGAAGACCAAATATATGAAACCTCCACTGAATGCATGCTTCAGACTTCTATAAAAGGAGACACAAGCATCAGACAACACTCACTAAAGTCATTACTCTTAATACTTTGTAATATGAGATCTGAGAGCAAAAGAAATAGAGAATAAGAGAGAGTGCTAGAGTACTTACTAAGGTTACTAGGGAGTTTGTGAGGGAACTCTTGCAGGTGTTTAATAACACCCAATCTCTTGTATTCTTTTCTTGGAGCTAGTGAAAAATCCAGTGTGAGTTTGACCTTTAGACGTAGATAGCTTTGTGCTATGGAACCAAGTAAATCTTCTGTGTCATCTTTACTTTTCTTGCAAACTTCCATTTTTGCACAAATACAATCCAAGCAAATTATCATCAGATCTGAAATATAAGACAGAAACTACACAAAGTTTCTAACAGAAACATTATAAAAAATTATCTTCTTCAATTGAGAAATATGAAAGGTATGATGAATTTTATTTCATATGGTAGTACCGGTTAATATTTTATCTATCCAATGCATTTAAGAACCTTGAAAGTTCTAGGGAGTAACAAGGCTAACTTCTAAGAAGGCCGATATTATACATTATATTGCCTATAAGGTTGTATCTTAACATCAATAAAGCCACCTATTATGGCTGCTTTCGCCACAGGACCTAGAAGAGCTCCCATTATTATTCCAGCAGGAGAATTGTACTAACCTGCCGCCGGTAACTTTCTCAGGGCTACTTAAAATTCCTTATCTATTTTATGGCGATCCACTAGTTGCTTCATAAGATGTTGAGCATGGTAGAGAAGAAATTGCAATACATGTACTATAGCTTCCCTATCTTTCAAAACTTGAAATGGTGTAAGCCAAATAGCCAAATGGAAGTTGCTATTAACCATCGTTCCTCCAACGATATCCACTTACTCCACTAATTGGGACAATTTGATGTCATGCACTAAAGAGATATATATATATATATATATATTTCCAATGCATATTTAAGAACCTTTGTTTGGTTGTCTATTTGGGGATGATAAGCAATGGAGAATTGTAAATCTATGCCTTGTTGTCAAAAAAGCTCTTTCCAAAAAGAATTGGTGAAAATCTATCAACCGTGAAAAATATAACTGAACACCTTTTTAATTGAGTTAAGCCTTCTACGAAATCTATATGATGATGTAAGTCTAAACTTGAGTTAGAATGAGTAACGATTATAGTGACCCTAATGGTATTTTGGACTGCAAAAGTTATTGTTTACATATATTCATGCAGTTATAATGCTGGCTTAGGACGATTATAACATTACATGGAGGAAGCAATGGAATGGAGCTGGTGTGAAGTTATCGTCTCTGCTCTTTCTTTCTTTGACCCTTTGGTATGTATTAACTGTTTTCCTGCAGTAATCATGAGAACGCAAAAGTGGAAAATAATTGAACCTTAATAAAAAACCTTGTCATGCATGTAAAATGTATTATTTTGTTTATTGTTTGTGGACATGAAAATGGCATAGAAAGACGAAATGTGACTTTCAAATGCGACATATTGAAATCCACCCATCATGACTCATAAAAGCAAAGGTCATGTTTGAAGCCCCATCATAAACAGCCACAAAAATGGCACTTCATACAACTTCTATCGTCGAATTCTTTACTAGAAGTAGTTTGCTCCCACTTCATCTCACTCGTCCTTTTAACTTGCTCATAGACCTTGAGATGGCCGCAACGAATTATATATATTGATAGGCCGTCGAATAACTGCTTCTTTAATTATGTTTTCCCATTCCCCAATAATGCCAAGGCACAACTTTGTGTTTCTTTGCCAACTCGTATGCATGTTCAAGGTTCTAGGATTCTAAATTTTAGCTGGGTATTCAATTCCAAGTTTTAACTCTTTCAAATATAGACTTGCCAGATATAGCTCTAGCACGAAGAGTTTGTGCTCAAGAAGATCAAATTGAGTGCAATAGTCCTTAATTATACCCTTTCGTCTCAACTCTTTCGACTCGCCTGCAAGATTCTCAAAAGTAGCCTCTCCAAATCTCTGGTCCAATATCAGCAAATAACTTGGAGGTTCACGTGTCAGCCTATTACAGTGATACAACCAATGTTAGGCTAATGCTTCACCTTCTAAACGCATTCCCACCAATCCCACCATCACCTTGGGGCCCTGTTAAGTGTGAAAATTCGCTCACACGGTCCTTTTCCTTTCAACACTAAAAATTTGACCTTATGTCCATTAAACGTACGTTCCTTTAGCACCTTCTGTCTCTGGAACAAGTTGATCTCTATGTCTTTGTCCTATGGATCTTTGTACTATCCTTCTAATCCAATTACATAATCCATTCCTTAATTCTTGTACACTTCTTTCTTGGCGAAGTTCAACTCTTACATTTAGTTGCGCAAACCTTCCTCTATTTGCCTCAACTCGTAAGCTTGAGTTTCTTTAGCTATAGCGCAACAACAAATTTGCCACAATCAACTTTGATACCAATTTTTTTTTACACAAAGGAGTAAAAGCAAAGCTTACACAGTGAGTCTTGGGGTTAAGACCCCACACATATCCTCAAAAAGGATATCAAGACATCCCGAAGGGGGATACTGTAAATTAGTAATTCCAAAGTCGAAAGGCTCCGCATAAGAAGCCAACCAATCAACGCAATGATTTCCTTCACAAAAGACATGGCGGAGACGAACCGTCCAGGATTTAGCTAGTAGAACATGAATAGCCTTTACCAAGGAAATGTTATAAGACGATCTCGAACCTGAAGATGAAAGAATGTTAATGATGACCAAGGAGTCAACTTCTAGTTCAACTCTCCGATAACCCATATCTCAAGCCAGATTCAATCCCGAATAAACATCCCATAGCTCAGCATCCAGTAGCGAGCAAAATCCAATATTATGGGCAAAGCCTCCCAACCAACCACCAATGCTATCTTGAAGAAGACCCCTGCAGAGGCATTCTAACTGGACAGTTGCTTCGCTCTATCTGTATTCAACTTGATCCATTCTTCACTCGGTTTGGCCCAACCAATATGTCTACTACAACTAGCATCATGGCCAACAGTAGCTCGAGCAGTAACCGTACCTGCTTTCACCACTCAAGTTGCATAATCTAGAACAATAGTCTTGCTAGCGACTGGCCAGGAAAAAGTATTCTCAAATATACTTTTATTTTGCCAAAGCCGCAAGAACCAACATGAAATCCTAAAAAGAATTGACTACTGTACCCCACTAACCTCTGCGTGATTGTATAGATTCGAGAGAAGCCACGCCGAAGTGCTTGGGTTAGAGAACTATGTAATCTCCACTTCAGAGGAAAACTGCATCTAAAAATGCCGCACTCTAGGACAATCTCTAATAACATGCAAGCAAGATTCAGGATTACCACAATAGGAACATCTGTCATCGTCAGTGAGATGTCTATAAACACGCTGCTGATTAGTTAAGAGTTTTCCTTGAGCAACCAGCGATAAGAAAGATATGATACATTGTGGACCTTGCCATTTCCAAATTGAAGACCACAATCTACTAGTGCCTCCATCGCCTATATTTTCAATTAGCTCATACGTAGATGTTGTTGAAAGGGACCCATTTTGGTATGGAGCCTACACCATGCGATCTTCATCAAACTCCAGTCTCGGAGCTATAATGCTGGTAATTGTCATGCACATTGCAGCTGGGAGGAGGTTTTGAAATTTTTCCCTGCACCAACCCCACTCCATGTCCATGAAGTCACTCACTTTGGCATGCAAGTTACTGTCAGGGATTGCATTAATAGCCAAGAAAGCTAGAGGTCTCCCATCGCCAACCTAATTATCTAACCAAATCGTATGCTATTCCCGTTACCTACTCGCCATCTTGCGTCTGCAAGAACAAATTTCCATGTGGTAGAGATACCTATCTCCAAACAGAAGAGGCTCCTCTGCTCTCCAAGACCTCAAGAATATTTTGGCTGTCAAAATGGTATTTTGCTAGAAGGATCTGTATCTAAAAAGCAGATGGTTTAGAGATTAACCCCCATCCAAGTTTAGTGAGCAATGCAATATTAGTAGTATAAATCCTCCTAATACCAAGGTCGCCAGAATTCTTTGGTTTGCATACTATCTCCCAATTCACAAGGTTAATCTTCCTTTGACCCCCAAATGAAATCGTACATAATCTTCTCAATATCATCACAAAGCTATCGTGGTAACCGCACTATTTGCATGGTATATATAGGTAGCAACGCAAGAACAGATTGCGCCAGTGTGACTCTACCTGCAAGGGATAGAAGGCGAGCATTCCAACCTGCTAGTTTATGTTGAACTTTATCCAGGATATATTGGTATGTATGTCGTGTCAATCTTTCATAAATTAATGGCACTTCGAGATAATTGCAAAGATTTGTGGTGAATTGGAAACCCAACTTCTCACTCAAGGCTCGAGTTTAAGGCTGAGGAATGTTTTTTGAAAAATAGACTCTAAACTTAGCACTGCTTATTTTTTTGTCTTGATGACATATAAAAGGTATCTAGAACCCAGGATATTAACTACACCTGATCCATAGAAGCCTCTACAAACAAAATGAGATCGTTTGCAAAGAAAAGGTGAGAGATGGTAGGACCTCCTTTGCTAAGTCTAATCGGCTTCCAAGTCCCCTGTGCTACTTTAGAAGAAATAAGCTAAACCAACCTCTCCATTCAAAGCACAAATAGATAGGGAGATAGCGAATCTCCTTGCCTGAGTCCTCTACTCGGATGAAACGATTCAGATAGTACACCATTCCAGCAAAATTTCATTGTGACTGAAGTAACACACTTCATAATCAAACTAATCAATTCCATAGGTAAACCAATATCCATCAGAGTATCTAGGATGAAATCCCATCGGAGACGATTGTAAGCTTTCTCTAAGTCTACTTTGAGTGTAAGAAAGTCATATTTCCTTTTTTTTCTTCCTCATTCCATGAATGAACTCCTGCACAATAATAATGTTATTTGTAGTTAAATGTCTAGGCACAAAACTACACTAGTTAGGAGCTACCATAGTATCAAGGATAGGTTTCAGACGATTCACTACAACCTTAGCAATAGTCTTGTATATGACATTGCAAAGGCTAATGGGTTTGAATTGAGTGATGGACACTAGGGACTAGACTTTCATAATCAAAACAAGAACATTGTGATTAAGCTCTAACTCCCATCGTTCATACCTGACCACTTGCTAAACAAATTTATACACAGATTGTCCCACTAAATTCCATTGTTTTTCGAAGAATAACACATTGAAATTGTCCAACCTCGGAGCTTTATTGGCATTTATCTCAAACATAGCTGTTCTAACTTCATCATATACTATAGGAGAATAGAGGGAACCCAATTCGTCTTCTGTTAATATGGGAAAAGCTCCAGCAATAGGAAAATGGGTCATCAGACTTGTGTCTTCCAAGTAAAGCGTTTGAAAGTAGTCTTTAGCCAACTTACAAAGTAATATAGGTTCGGTAATCTGTTTTCCACTATCATCCTTTACCGTTTCGACTTTTAAGCTCTTTCGCTTTGCCATAGTCACCGTATGGTAATATTTTGTATTGTGGTCTCTATGAGCTAGCCACATACTACGGGAGTGTTGGTGCCTAAAGAGTTTCTCTTCATACAAGACCTGGATGAGATCATCATGAAACTTCTCTTCCAAATCCAAGAGAGAATCAGAGTCAGTCCTTTCTATCACTTGTTGAATACCTTTCAACCGAGTCATAAGTCTCCTTTTATGAGAGAAAATGTTACCAAAGTCAGTGGTGTTTAACTCCCTTAAATTTTCTGCAAAACAAGCAATAAAGGCATAGAAATGATTCAGGTCAGGATGCCATTATGCTTCCGTGAAATTAAAGAAGTGCACATTTGCCAACCAAGCTGACTGAAAATGAAAGCTTCTAGTATCCCTACTCTCTCCTGGTTCCCTATCAAATTTAATAGTAAAGGTCAATCATTGGAACCAAGGAAAGGCAATTGCAAGTTCATTGTTTCCGGGAAGGATTCCAGCCAGGAAGACAAACACAGTGCCTTATCTAGTCTCGCCTGGATAGTTCCCCACCTCCATGTAAATTTTGGTCCCACAAAGCCAAGATCATGCAGACAACAAGAATGAATACAATCTTGAAATGCCTTGCTAATAACGGGTGCTATTTTAGAATCACCCCGTTTGTCAGAGACCTCCAATTTCGTATTAGAATCTCCGCTTACTAGCCATTCCTTTGTAGTGTGTCCCGCTATCTTCTTTAGTCCTTCCCATAGGTACTGTTGGAGATGATATTGAGGGCTGGCATATATGGCAGTAAAAAGGAAGTCCAAGCTAGCATATCTAATATGGGTAGGAATGAATTGTCGATGTGTTACTAGTATGTTAACCTGCATGATCGATTTCCACATGATCTAAATCCCCCCGGCAAAGCCATTTGCCTCTGCACGAAAAGAGTAGTCAAAGCCAAGTTTGCCAATTACTACATTTGCTCGCGATCCACTGATTTTAGTTTCAACAAGCACTACCATAGATGGATTATACATAAGGAGATGATTCTTTAAGATAGGCTGAAAGTCATCGCACCTAGCCCCTTGACAGTTCCAAAAAAAGATAGACATAAAAAGAAGGCAGAGCAATGAGAGGGGTACTCTCTTAACATTGGGTGTTACCCTTAGACCCTATATGCTCGCCTATCATGTTGTATCCTAGAGTTTGAGGTATCACGTCTGTTAAGATATATGCTATATATCTTTTATTTAGTTTTGGCATTTTAATTGGACATATAATATGTTGGTAAATTGGATTTGTGAATTTTGTGGATTGATGGAATTAAAGTTGTGATTATTTGGTTGAAGTGAGATTTTTTGTGTATCTAAGATTTGCGCATATCTCCTACTAACGGTAGAAGTCCATCTTTGGTGTGGGTGCGGCATTCAACAGATGTCTCCAGCCTTGAAATTGATCAGCGTCTCCTATTAGCAGTTGAAGTCTATTGCCAATTGACGTGTGCTTTAATTGAAGATAGAAGAATGATTTGCGTCTATTGCATATAACACATGTCCATTTAATTGTCATGAATATATACGTATGTCATGTGTGAGACAAGTCCTTGGAGCAGTGGAGTGCATTTATTGTGAGTCCTTGGTGTAGTGGAGGGCATTAATTGTTGATGGAAATCAACGTTACTGTGAAATCCTAAAAGCCTATCAATACACATGGACATCTCCTAGTTGTTGAGTAAGTCCATAAAAACACGTAAGTGGAGAAAAAGCATGAGGTGTGTATGTATTGTGATTGAAAGGGGAATGCCGTAAGTTTTTATGCGAATAAAAGGAGACTGCCGCAAATCTTTAAGGTTTTTTTTTATAAGTGTTTTATGGTTTTGTGGAAAAGGAGGTGGGGGTATCCTTTGATCTGTGTAATTTTGTTTTCGCTGGGTGTGCGTGAAAAACCGTGGGCGATAGATTGCTGAAGCTGCTGCTGCGTTTTTCACTCTTGTTCTTTTGATTGAGTGGTATTGGTGAGATGGGTGTTTGATTGGGATAGTGCAGTCTACGTGAAACACAGAAATTGAGTTGGTGGCTGCTTATATTTTTGCTGGTGCTCTGTTCGTGTAAAACATCCTCTGCTTGGGCTGATTGCGTTGGTTTTCTTGGAGCATCTCTATTTCAGTTCTTTTATCTCTATCAAGCAGTCCAGGAACTTGGCTATTTTCAGTGAAGAATTTCAGATCTGAAAAATTGTTATTTTCTTGTTTTATTTGTGTTTGTGTTTGAGCAGAAATAGTTAGAAAATCCTCTGACGAGGTTAACACGAGTCGGTCGTGTTATTGGGTGTGAAGGTCTTTCACGGGTAGTTATGTTGTGGGTTAGTTACATAGATTGAATAGTACGGGGTTGATCAATCTTTGTAATTTTTGTGAACTACAGTGAAAGAATTTAATCTGGGTGAGGGCCCCGCAGACGTAGGCAAAGTGTGCCGAACTGCGTTACCAAACGTCGGGTCTTTGGTATTCTGCATTTGTGATTGTCGATTTAATTGTGCGAAAAATTAATTTTGGATAGTCTGCGAAACTATTTAACCTCCTTTGGTTTTTCAACGTCCTCAGCTAAACCCTTGATCTTCAACCATCCTTATCTCCCCTTCCTTAGGGTCGAGCGGTTCTGAAGGAGGTAAAGAATAGGTAGCAGTGTGGCCCTTTGGAGAAGAACCCATTACCTCATCCAAAGTAGCCATCTGGTCACCACAGTCTATATCGTTTTCATACCTGAAGAGAGAAGGTGTCTCATCGCACACTTTCTCCTTATATGAAAGTATTTTAACTACTGCATGGTTTGCATGTGGATGTTGCATGGGTTGTATGTGTATAGTAGGTTCGGACGTGGCATAATGGGACATGAGTTAGCAATTTGTCCAACATGAATTAATGCTCAAAGAGAAACGCAACAACCTGCTCAAATTGATGACCAAGGAACGGTGATGGATGAAAGGGATGCGCCAATAGCTAATGTGAGTCCGGTGACAGATAAGTCCAAAGAAGCTTATGGACCATGGATCCAGGTACAATGATGTACATGATTCCTGAAAGTCAGGGATCTGGCTCAGAGAGATTCTTACATTAATGGGAACGCAAATGGGGCGCGCGGAACTTGATATTCAATATTGAACAATAATAACCTATTGGACAGCATTAATGATCAGCCTCCAGTTGGGGAAGAGAAGGGACAGAACACGAGAACATAAACCAGAGTAGCTCCAAGCCATCAATTGGAGAATGTTAAGCGATCTTATCAAGAACTTTGATATCAATTTTAATGCAGCTAAATGTTGGTTTACATATTTAGGAATTAAAGATTTATATTTATAGTCTATCCTTGCATGATCTGACTCAAGAAATAAGAATCAAAAGAAAAAGAGGGAGAGAGATTGAACACTGAAGAGTTAAGAGAGAAAGTCACTGTTTTCTTTTTATACAATGTTTTATTCACCTATTTCATTAAACCTGTGCCGACCTGTTCCCATAACATCTAACCATTTAATAATTGGGAGAGAGAAAAAATATATGAGTTAGATGTTGTTAGGAACATGGGGCACAGGTTTTTCTGGTACAAGGGATTCGAAGCCTATACATGGCTTTAATTCACCTATTCCATTAAACCTGTGCCAACCTATTCCCCATAACATCCAATCATTCAATAATTAAGAGAGAGAGAAAATATATGGGTTAGATGTTGCTAGGAACAGGAGGCACAAGTTTTCGGTACAAGTGATTTGAAGCCTTACACATGTATTATTCTTGTTACTAATGCTACTTATAAAACAATGTCATCTCTCCTTCTCTTCAAACTTGCTATCTCATGGTAGTGTTTTAAAAAATGAATTGAACTGGTCAATTTGATTGAAATAAATACAAATCAGCCTAATTTTGGGTTTGATTTGTATCGTATAACTTTTGTGATAAAAATCGATCGGTTAATTAATAAACTGGTAAGTTTTTTAAAAAATCGTCCAGTTTTTAACTGCTCAGTTAATAATCCAGCTACCATTTTGAATTATATGAGACTTACTTTTTGCATATGGGACAACCAGATGTCTCCCCATATGGGACCCACCATGAGTATCTTCTTTACGGAAAGTTTGAGATTTCTAATCAAAATTTTTCAATTCTCACACATTTTAATTAATAAATCATATTTTTAAAATTTTAAATTATTTATCATTTTAATTTTAATTTATTAAATTATTATTGTTAAAAAATAAATTACTATTTTTATTCTTAAAATTACTAAGTTTATTTAATATAACTAAAAACTTATATTTATCAAAATTTAGGTTCTTTATTTATTTCCTTATATTTTTATTGAAAATTTTTAAATTATTTTTGTTAAAAACTAATTATTATTTTTACCATGAATTTGTTTATTAAATATAATTATTAATTAGTATATGTAAGTAATATTGCTTCTAATAACTTAATAATGTTTCAAAATAATATTTAAAATATAAAGAAATATTTTTAACGGACATTGAAAAACAAGTGAGAATAAATTAGAGTTTTATTCACTTTCTTTAAAGATACTTCACCTTTTATGAGTTTTTAAATAAATGATAATACAAAAAATAATAATTATTATTATTATTTAAAAAGTTATGTTAGATTCAATTTTAGTGTAAATTATTAGATTTATTAATATTTTATTATCTAGTAATAAGTAATAGTGCAATTTTATTTTATTTTATACTTATTTTTATTTTTATTTATTATATATCGATTTTATAACATTTTAATATCAGTTGAACCTTTAAACTTTAAAACTTTTCTTTGATCGGTTTAACGTCCAGTCCGATTTTTAAAACATTGGTTCAATGGTGATGTTTCTTCACTCTTCTAAACGATGAGACTGCCTTTGTCTTCTTACTCAGCTTGCTCCTTACTTCCTTTGCCTTCTCACTTAACTCACTCTAGGGATGCTAATTTTGGCTCGGGTTGACAAGGCCACAGGCGGGTTATGGGTCAAAAGTGGTCGGCCCAACTAAGTCACGGGTCAAGGTCAGGCCGAGCGCGAGTCAGCCCAGTCCGACCCAGCCCTACTTGTGTTCTGACCATAATTTCACAAACAACATTGTTTTGTTAAAAACGAATCAATTTTTTACATTTTTTTCAAATATAAGGCGGGTTGACTGGGCCAAGAGAGGCTCGAGTCCAGCCCAACCTATTGACATCTCTAGGTCACTCCTCACTTCATTTCGTATCACATATATTTTGATACTTGACCTATTGACATCCCTAGCTCAGCCCTCACCTCGTCTAGTATCACTTATACTTTTCTTTTAGTACTTTATAGCCTACAGTCAAATCAAACAGGATAATATTTATTGAAAAATTATTTGTGCATATACACACTTATTGTTGAATGAATGATTCAAATCTTAGTGAGTTATTGGGTTGTAAGGTCGTTTTATTGGTTAAGAAAAATAAGTTAGTGGTTAGCTATAATCTTATTAGTGTATGGAATTGTGAGATTATGGTCCAAAATTTCCGTTTCGTTTCGTTGCTCCTAGTATTATTTAAATACTGTTGTACTATTCTTTTACTAAATGTAGTAAACAGTTTTGCTCTATGTGTCCTTGACTTTGCCTTTGAATATTTTTTTCTTTTACTTTTGCTGACAATTTGTGGTATCAGAGTAGTCCACCAAAATAAACTAGGTTTGTCCACATTTTAAGGAAAAAGAGTAAAGTTAGAGAGAGAAAGAAAAGTTGAGATAAGCACTCACTTGCATAAGAGAGTGAACATCCCATTTTCTTCTCTAAAAAAGACGAAACAGCAAAACAGAGAGTGAACAAAGGGGAAGACAAATTTCGACCATGGCAAGTAATGGCACTAACCCATCTTCTCAGCCCCTTATTCCAATCTTCAAAGGGGAAAAATATCATCTTTGGAATTTGAAGATGACAACCCTATTTAAGTCCTAAAAGCTGTGGGACTTGGTGGATAACGAGTATGACGAAGCAAATCCAACATCGGCACAACCTAACTAGTTATTAAGGGAAAATCGCAAGAAGGACGCAAAGGCTTTATTTCTCATCCAATTAGCACTAGATGATGACATTTTTCCTCAAATTGCTATAGCTAAGACTTTGAATTAGGCTTGGGAGGCTCTCAAGTAAAAATATTTTGGAGATAAGAAGGTAATCACTATTAAATTATAAACTTAAGTCATGAATTTGAGACATTGGCTATGAAAAGCAAAGAGCCAGTACAAGAATTCTTGTCCAGAACAGCTAGAATAATGAACCAAGTGAAGTCCTATGGTGAAACAATTACAAATGAAATTGTTGTTAGTAAGGTGTTAAGGAGTCTAAACTCTAATTTTGATCAAGTTATTGTTGCTATAAAAGAGTCTAAGGACTTGTCTACATACACTTTTGATGAGTTAATGAGTTCTCTTTTAGCCCATGAAGCTAGAATTGGCAGGTCACAAGAGAAAATCGAGGAGAAGGCTTTCCAAGTAAAAGGGGAGTATTCTCACAAGGGAAATTCAGAAAATTCCCAAGGTAGAGGCAGAGGTGGATTTTGTGGACTTGTCCGTGGTGGTGGTAGATGTCATTTTCGACATTCATATTAGAGACAATTCAATTCAAAGAGCTCCATTGAATGCAACTATTGTAAAAAGTTAGGTCATCTAGAAGTAGATTGTTGGGCAAAGTAAAAAGATGAGCAAAGACGAGCAAGCTTTGTGGAGAGAGAAGATACTAAAACACTATTCATAGCACATTCTTATGCAGTTGGGGTTCCTAATCATGTCTGATTCATGGACAACGGGTGTTATAATCACATATGCAGCTTGTGCTCCTTGTTTGAGGAGGATTCTTCATAATAATCTAAAGTTTGCTTGGGTGACAACAAGCAAGTTGAGGTTGAAGGAAAAGGTACAATTGTTATATGGCTAGTAATGGCAAAAAGAGGTTGTTGCATGATGTTCAATTTGTGCCTACTTTAGCTCACAATCTATTAAGTGTGAGACAATTAATGAGTAGTAGGTTGGAAATTGTGTTAATGATGGTCGTTGTGTGATTAGAGATAAAAAGTGTGGTTAAAACATTGCTAGTGTTGCCATGACCCCAAATAAAATGTTCCCACTTGATGTCTCTTGTATTGAGAAAAAGGCTCTTGTGGTCAAACAGTCTAGTGAGTCTAACGTATGGCACTTGTGTCATGGCCAGTTTCACCTAAATGGTTTGAAGTTATTAAAGAGGAAAGACTTGGTTTTGGGCTTACCAAATATTGATGCACTAGAATTTTATGAAGCATGTGTGCTGGAAAATAGAGTCGAAAATCATTTTTTGTAGGGAAGTCTTGGAGAGCTTCCTTCTCAATGTCTCAAGCTCGTACATGTTGATTTGTGTGGACCAATGAAAACTGAGTCCTTAAATGGGAGTCGTTATTTTCTATTGTTTACTGATGACTACAGTAAAATGAGTTGGGTGTATTTTTTGAAATTAAAATTTGAAGTATTTGATTATTTCAAGAAGTTCAAACCTCTTGTAGAGAAGCAAAGTAACTATTGTATTAAGGTGTTATGTATAGACATGGGAGGTTAGTTTTGCTTGGATGAGTTTGAAGCTTTCTGTGAGGAACAGGAAATTCGCAAGGAGCTCACTACACCACGAACACCTAAGCAGAATGGTGTTGTTGAACAGAAGAATCGTACGATAATAGAGATGGTCAGAAGCATGTTAACAGCAAAACGAGTTCTGAATCTGTTTTGGGCAGAAGTAGGAAGCAGTAGTTACAACAGTGTATCTACTCAATCTTTCTTCCACAAAAGCAGTTCTAAACAAGACACCTTATGAAGCATGGAGAGGTCTAAAACCCCGTGCAAGTCATTTATAAGTTTTTGGTGTTAGAGTAGTGCCCTAAAGGCAATCGCCTTTAGCACATTTTGTACAAAGTTATGTACAGATTTTATGAATAAATAAAGAAAGGCATATTTCATTAATTTGTTGTTCATTATT
>JANVCQ010000005.1:12767137-12786175 GCA_025531925.1 Erythroxylum plowmanianum
TCTCCTTTGGTCGTTAGGTTTGAGTTTGTTATATAGACACATGGATCCTGGCTTTCGGGAAGGTCCCGGAATAAAAATTTTTGTTTTTCCGCACCGTGAGCATGTGATGCTCACACCGGGATTTTCCTACATTTGGCTGTATTGACTATGTTTTGGTGAAATCATCTCATCCCAAACTTATGAAAAATATGAAAAATGTATGTTTATTGGCTATAGCTTGCAATCCAAAGCGTATAGACTATATAACCCAATTAGTGGCAAAATAATTGTGAGTAGAGATGTTGTGTTTAATGAAATTGCTAGCTGCTCTTGTGATTTCAGCAAGGATGAAAATCAATACCTCTTTCATTAAATGTTGATATATCTGCAGTAGACACAGAACCACAAGCAGAAAATTCAGATTTTGTTAATAGTTGTTCAACTCCACTTTTTACGCTCTTAAGCAGCAGCAGCAAATCAACTCCAATAGGCTCTTATACTCCCTCAAGCTCATCTTCAAAAACTCCTCCGAGAAAATTTCGCTCCTTAAGAGAGATATATGCTTCTCGTGGATTTGTTTTGTATGTTGCAAACCTAACTAACTATGATGATGCAGCAAAACATCAAGTTTGGCAAGAAGCTATGCAAGAGGAGATGCACGCCATAGAGAGAAATTCAATATAGAAGCTGGTTGATGCACCACAAGGGAAGATATTGTGGGGCTTAAGTGGGTGTTCTGAACGAAGTTCAATACTGATGGTAGTATTCAAAAGCACAAGGCTCGACTCATGGCTAAGGGATACTCACAGAAGCAAGGAATCAATTTTGAGGAGACTTTTTCTCCCACTACTAGATTTGAAACGGTAAGAGTTGTTTTAGCATTGGCTACCCAATTTCAATTACTGGTGTATCAATTTGAAGTGAAATCTACATTTTTGAATGGTGATTTAGAGGAGGCAGTTTATGTCAAACAATCTAAACGCTTTGTTATCAATGACAAAGAAAGCAGTCTACATGTTACAAAAGGCTCTTTATGGCCTAAAACAAGTTGATTTGTTTTTCCAAGAAAGCGGATTTACAAGAAGTGAAAATGAGCCCAATTTGTACTTGAAGAAAAATAGTAGTGGTGATTTCCTGGTGGTTTGTCTGTATGTAGATGATATGATTTATATGGGCTTCTCAAAATCATTAATTCATGATTTCAAGTGTTACATGATGAAAAAATTCGATATGACAAATTTGAATTTACTGCAATATTTTTTGGGACTTAAGGTGATGCAAACTGAAGATGGGATTTTTCTGTGTCAAAAGAAATATTGTGCCGATTTTTTAAAGAGGTTCAATATGATAAATTGTGAGGTGGCAGCAAATCCTATGAATGTTAATGAGAAGCTCCAACGTGAAGATGAGACTGAGAAAGCCAACCCAATACTCTTTAGAAGTCTAGTTAGTGGTTTAAATTATTTAACACATACTAGACTTGACATTTCATTTTCTGTTAGTATTGTGTCCAGGTTTATGCATTGTCCTACAAAGCAACACTTTGGTGCAGCCAAAAGAATTCTTCATTATATCGTTGGAATTGTTGATTTTGGCATTTGTTATTCTATAGTACCAAATTTCAAATTACTTGGTTTCACTGATAATGATTGGGCAAGGTGCTTAGATGATTGGAAGAGCATTTCCAATAATATTTTCAGTTTTTGTTATGGAGCTGTAACTTGGAGTTCATAAAAACAAGAAACAATGACTCTGTCATTATCTAAAGCAGAGTATACAATAGCAACTTCAACAACAAGCCAGGCTTTAAAGCTTTGGAAATTACTTGCTGACTTTAACCTTGAGCAAAAGGAAGCTATAGATATTTTTGTGACAACAAATCAGCAATTGCAATGGCAAACAATCTTGTTTTTCATGATCGAACGAAGCATATCAATGTGCAACAACACTCCATTTGCAAGCTTGTAGCTGAAGGTAAAATATAGTTGAAGTTTTGTGGCACAAATTTACAAGCAGCTGATATCTTTACGAAATTACTTCCTTAAGCAAAACATCGCTTTTTCAGGCAACAGTTAGGAGAATTTGACTTTGAATCAAGGGAGAGTGTTGAATGAATGATTCAAATCTTAGTTGAGTTAGTAGGTTGTACGGTCGTTTTATTGGTTAAGCAAAATAAGATAGTGGTTAGTTATAATCTTGCTATTGTATGGAATTATGAGATTATGGTCCAAAATTTTCATTTCCATTTCTCACTCAACTCCTTCGTCCTGGACATCAATGAATTATTTACTCAGAATTGGGTTGTTCTTCCTCACCATACATACAGAGAGAAAAATCGGTGCGCTGATTGACTCGCCAACTTTGCGGTTAATTTTGATCTCGGGATTACCAATTTTCTTAGTGTACCTTCAAGGTGTGCCACAATCCTTATAGAGGATATGGCTGGGATTAGCTTCCCTCGTAGAATCATGTAATTTGTATTATTTTCCTTTCCTTTGTAATTGAAAAAAAAGATTGACTTATTCTTCTTTTATTAAATGTGTAGTAAACAGTTCACCTTGTATGTCCTTGACTTTGCCTTTGAATATTTTTTTCTTTTCCTTTTACCGATACTTATCACCAATTCCCCGCTTTCACTTCCTTCCATATCTAAACTCTTTAATTTTATTTCTTTTTAGGTTTATTTTATTTATACTTTTTCATATAACCTAATATTAATTACCACTTTTTATAGGTGGATGAGATTAACTTGATAAAAATGAAAATATGAGGACTAATATGCAATTAACCTCCAAGTTAAGAATTAAATTGGACTTTTTTCCAATGTAATATTCCCTTTAAAATTAAAGTAATTCTTTGATTCTTACAAAATAAAACTTTTATGTTAATATTTAAAATTTGTAATATCATATTTTTGAAGTTATTATCTAATTAAAATGGAATAACATTGACATAAACAGGAGAAAGGGTTCAAGCTTTGGTTAGTTTGAAACACTGGACATTAGGTCCCTCTGTTGTCTGTGTTTCTAAGTTTCCGCTTCATAAGCCCTTAAACTGTTTGTAGAAATTCCTTAACGAAAACCTGCCTGTTCATACGCTATGACAACGGAAAGTACATCGTCCACTACAGGGGCCACTTTCATCGATCAATTAGTAGTGAGTTTATTTTTATAACCTCCTCAACTCTCAGTTCTATTACTTCACTAGGGCTCCAAGTTCGTATGGTGATTTTCAGGTTCCAGGGGATGTTGTCGTTGATCTCTCTACCATGACGAATCAGACTATCAAGCTTGGTGGCGGCCTCCGTCAGGTCTTCCTTCAATTTCTTTTTGTTGTCAAATATCCCCAAAAAAAAAAGGCCACAGTTAACTAACAGTTTGTTTTGAAGCTTTCTAGGATGGTGATGCTATTTCCGTTATAAAGGCTGGCAAATTCAGGTTCTCTAGGCCTAACAAATATTGGGTTGAAAGCTCCCACAAAAGGGTCAGTTTACTTTCACAATAATATCACAACTGCTTATGTCACAAGGTGTTGCTTCCGGCTATTATTAGTTCCTTTTTAATTTCTTGGACCCAGCTGTGTGAGATATTGAGCAGACTTTCGATCATTTTTTGCAGCACAAATTGAAGGTTGATTATGAAGGAATATATATGCTTAACAATTTTGAAATGAAGATTTCTCTCCTGATTTTTTGATTTTCACTATGTTTGATTGCAGAATAAAATTGTGCATAGTTTTGTACCCTTTACTTGGTAGTGGTGGTGTTCTGCTTGTGTTTATACTTTGTTTTGGAGCAACCATCAGTCTGTTGACTTGCAAATGGCTTCTGATAGCTCCACTGGATAATGCTTGATCTTATGCTTAACTTCTGCTTTTTCTTTTCTTTTACAGTACGTACCTTGTGTCGAGGATACTGTTCTAGGAATTGTGGTGGACTCCAAAGCAGATGTAAGCATTCATGTCCTGCCTAACCCAAAATTTGCTTCATTGTTCCTTGGTAGTTTTAAGAAATTTCATGTTTCAGCTTCAATCTTGGTTTTTTTTTTTTTTTCCCTAGCATACGTGAAATAGCTGTTCCTCCTGTGTTTTCTTTTTCTGCAAAAGAAGTATGCTTAGAGGAAAGTGCTTGCAAAACGTTGATGACAACCTTCTACAGGTTGGCAATTCATTTTTGTGGTGATATTAATTTTTGGTTTGCTTTGGCAAGCGTCATAATCACTTATGATAAAACTGAATGGTTGGCTTAGTATCGTAGAGAATGAAATTTCATTCTTAATTATGGTGTAAGACCAGAAAGAGTTTGTCTATGATTGATTGTTATATTTCTTCTTGTAACTATGCATTATGGTAGGGGAAGAGAATTTCATAAAATTTTAATCAATTATTTGACTAGAAATTTCCTCCAAAAAATCAAACGTGCGAATTAGTTTAGGAGAAAGATAGAGATAAGCATTCAAGTTGGCTAAACTCAAGTAGTTCTCAGGCCTCACTAATCTTACTAAACAAATAAAGATACGAGTTAGTGTTGGTCTTATATATCCTATTTATTTACTTATCTATGGTATCCATGGTATCCATGCAATGTAATTGTTCTCATATATATCCTATTTATTACTTATATATGGTTTCCATGCAAAGTAATTGTTCTGTAGGTTCTGCCTATCTCCCTAATTTTGGTATGAGTTATAGTATCTATCCAATTTGCAATCACATCATTTAAATCTTTGAAGTCTTTCTTGATAATTGATCGACTTATATTTTTTACTTTTAGAACTTCCTTGTGGATATAAAGGGACCTTCGTTGGCATTTTTGCCTGTGCTGGCATTTGAAGGAGGAACAAGGAGAAATATTCCAAAATTTGAGGTGGGTACATAGTACATCAAGTCATGCATGTCAGCCTTTCCAAATATCAAATGGATTGCTATTGACCTATGAGATAACATTAAATGTTTGTGAGTCGTGCCTCCTGCTTGAAATTTATCTGATAATTGCCTCACATTTTAAGGTTATGTATTCCTTTTTTATTTTGCCAATTCGGAGTGGATAGCCAAATTTTCCCTTTTATGTTGTAACAAATCTGCTTTCCTTTTGGATTTCAGAGTTTTAGAATTTTGATGGTAAAACCAATTGTTCAGCCAACTTTATTTGTACTAGTTTGCAAATGAAACCAAAAACTAATAATTTTAGCCATGTAGTCCACAACTTTTGATGTTTATTTTTATTTTTTTTATGTTCTTTATAACAGAATAAACTGAGTGGTTTACTCGCAGAACTTCAATTGCATAATTGATGTTTGCTTTGCTACTTGCCGTGCTATTGTATTTTTCTCACTTCCTGGAACAGGTTGGTTCATTGCTTTATGTTCGGGTTGTGAAGGCAAACCCCAGAATGAATCCTGAGTTGTCATGCATGGATGGTTGGTTGCCTTTGCTTTAAGATATACCTGTGTCTTATTAGTTTTGTTGAATGCTATGGACTATCACTTATACTTGTGATCTTTAGCCACTGGAAAAGCAGCAGAATTTGGCATCCTCAAAGATGGCTACATGTTTGAATGCTCAACTGGTCTATCTAGAATGTGAGATAGCGTCTCCCCTTCTAAAGAGTAGCCATTTTTTAATAATAGATTGCCACGATCGTAACAAGAATGATAACAGCATGCACGTCATTGTTGCATTTAATGAGCTTTTAATTTCTTTTCCAGGCTCTTGAGCTTACCAACGTGTCCTGTTCTCGAGTCTCTTGGCAAGAAACTCTCTTTTGAGATAGCTGTCGGATTAAATGGTCGTGTTTGGGTATGGTACCTTGGTAGTACCTCAGTATGTCTTTTAGTTTCATTTGATCTGTCTTGATTCTTCACTTATTCTTTATGTTCCTTTGGTTAACCATCGAACACTCTCCAGATTTTTTTTTATGCACTTAACGATTGTACTTCCCTTTCCAACTCCTGTAGATAGTGTTTCGTTTTGGATGATTAAATGGCTAAATGTGATCTCTTATTTTTCTATTTTATGATGATCCAGGTGAATGCTGACTCTCCATCAACAGTCATTATTGTCTCTAATGCAATCATGAACTCAGAATCTTTGAGTGGGGTGCAGCAGAAGATCATGGCAGAGAAACTGCTGCAGAGAATACAGGGTAAGATCGATAACGTTTGTCATTTTAATCTTCTACAAGGACCATATGGTTATACTTGGGTAGCTCCTTATGTGCAGAATGATACAGGAAAGCAGTCATGGGTTATTTCATTTGCTGGCACCAAGCTCAGAAAAAGGATTAAGATCTTCTAGTTCCTAGCTTTAGAAGCACAATGGCTACTTGTTAACATTTGAAGATAAAACTTCCAATTTAGTTGCAGCAATTTTGAATAACATTGATCTTCTCTCGTGTTTCTTTTTGAATTTTCCAACGACCATATAATGGAGAATGAACAAGCGTACATCCGACTTTAATTTGCAGCAGATATGGGAGTTGAATCCGCACGTGTTTGTACCCTCTAATCGTTAAAACCTAACAAAATTTGTCGCCGAACTCTCTGGTGTTGACAAAGAAAGCAGAGATGGTTATAAATTTCTGAAATCTAGTCCTAGTTAGGAACACTCATATTGAGAAGCATATTAGCATATGAAGTGTGACCACTAAGCACATTTAAGCTTCAAGGACGTCAATGATTATCTACGGAAATCAATAGGGAATCATATCATTGATATACATTATATTTCTTACGCAAATGTTGTGAACAGTCAGAAATAGAATAAAGAAGAATATATAATAACACAAGAGTGCTTAATTTGTGAGAATGAGGTTTGTTTTCAGATGAAGGCCTTGTTCTCAAGCGGAAGGGAGAATATTCAGAGCAACCTCTTTAAGCGATGGCATAGCTTCTTGCTTATGCAAACAAATATATGTGTCCCTCACTCTTCTAAGGACCTTCCACGGACCAGGATAGCACCTATACCAAAAACAAAGATGAAACCTTTTCAAGAGTAAATTATCCGACAAGTCTTTCAATTCAAGCATACCTGAAAAGGGTTCCACCATTGCGTCCTTTGAAGTTGTGAATGTAATATACAGTCTCCATCTTTGGAAACAGGGTCTTTGAAAGAGAAGCCAGCTTTGGGTAGAAGAAAGGTGGGTAATCTTAGTTCATTTCAAGGGCAACTTTGGTCTCATCAGTGTATAACTCACATGATTGCATTACTCATAACCCATTCTTTTCCTTTCTCCTTTAGGGACAGTAAAAAAAACTTCTCCTATTGAGCCAATGGAAAAACCCGCAATTATATGAGAATATGATGAAACTGAGTCTGTGATAGCAAAGGATACAGCCAGATCTTATCCGGTCAAGTTCTCCATTGAATATAATCAATTTCCGACTTGTGTTTGCGACAGCTTCCTTGTAAAGCTCTTCGACCACGAGCATTTCTGCGAAATACATCCTCTAAATAAGCAAGATGGCATTTCAATGCAATGCTATATACAATGTTGCAGGTTTGAATCTACCGTTGACATTAAAGTATGGGTAAGCAACTAGGAAAAGTTCATCTTCTGGCTTCACACGATCGGCCATTTTGACTTTTTCAACAAAACCAAAATCCTCAAAGAACGACGGCTTAGTCAAATAATCCAACTTCAAAGAAGATCCTTCGAAGGCCGACGATCTTGCAAATTTTACTTCATTTGCCTCTGGGAAAAACTGCCATAATTAAAGCAATTCCGTATCTAATGGTGCAGATATGTGATGAGAGGGATAAAATTACATCTTTATTATGTTAAGGAAAAGAGAAAACATATGGAGTTAAAATAGGGGATGAAGACATGAACAAAAAGGAAAAGGTTGACATGTATACTGCGTAGAAGCTAACCAGACTTTGGCTAAAAATTATCCATCCTGAGGCAACAGTAACCTCTTAAATCACATCTTTGCAATAGCATTACAGTCCACTGAAGGATGGCTTAGTTAAGGTCCATGTTCCTTTTGATGATACTGTTGATAATGCTAATATAATCGCCACGGAGCACTACTTGAATTTCATTTTTTAAGCACTCTGTAACAAACATAAGCCTAACACCTCCCAAAAGAATTTGTAAAAATCAAATGGATTGTTTTTGTGGAGTTCAAATTCAAATGAGGAACACGAAATGAACTTACTATTCTTGTTCGTGCAACTTTCTCTGGACTTACAAAGGAATCACAAAATTCACGTATTAACTGCATACTCCCTGTCATTTCTATTCCTCCTTCACCATCACCTGATTTACAGTGTAATTTAACATATGTACAGAATATCTGGTGAATTGAGTCACATAATTGCAGACGAAGAAGACTTCAAATGCAACAAATATTCACCTGGTACTGATTCAAGTCCAGCTGTTGGAAATTCAATCTCCTGTAAAAGATGCTTGTTTTATTATGGACTATTCAGGAATGCCACACATATTGTGAATCTATAATTTCCAATTCCTGAAATATTTAACTGCTGATACTAACCATCAACTGTCTGTTATCCTGCAAAGCCAATTCAGCTGCTTTTTTGGCCTGTTCATCAGTTCAAGTCTCAAATTATGTTGTCATGTTTCGCAGTTACTAGTATGAATATGTCAATTACACGGACATAATGCATAGAGAAGCGTACTTGTTCGAGGAGCTCTACGTAGTCACTGGGAAAAGGCAGATCATATTCAACCAAGGGATTATCATCCCTTGAAGCTGAGCAAGGTCTAAGATAGGCGCCAACAGTCTTTGTGATTGAACTGATTCTATTACTAAGGGGATGTCCAGCATTCTTTGTCTGATAGGTTTGGCAAATAATATCCTAGAAAATCTTAATCAAAACAAGTCAAAAGAAAAGATGGAGAAGATTAGAATTTGTGTCTAATCTTTATAAGATCAGTGATTGTTATTTCAGAACATCTTTCTCCTGAAAAATCTAGATGTAGAGTTTCAGTGAACTCATGCTATGCTACAGATGCTGTGTTTTCTTTCTTTTATTCTCTTTGATATCATATTCAACCATATGGTATTGTATGTGATTCGCAAGTAATGACAAGTGCTTACAGAATTTGAACAAAAGAAACTAAAGACATTCTAACAGATGACTTGAATTCATTTACGTCTACTTTACTTATGGCGAAAGGACGGTGAAGCTACATCCCCATTGACTGAAACTCAATTCCCAAAATGAACTAGTTTGAGTTGCATTTTGATTATGGACTAAGAATCTTACTAAGCAAACTATTTTCCTTATCAAGTACAGTTTTGCTGTGAAGTCCATGGGGAGGAATAATTTTCAACAGAAGAATCATTGAATTGAAATTAAATCCATGGAATTGTTCCCAACAGATACATTATGCCTTTTTCTTATAGTTTTTATTGTCACAACCAAATTGGAAAAATCCATATTCCTGTTCTATTCCACAAGAACAGCACATAATGAGCAACAAAAAGAAAAACAAACAGGAAAAGAAGGAATTGAACTTAGTAAAGCAGCAATGGAGTCCCAACTGTTTTGGGCTTAACTTACTACAGTTAACGTATTTCAAATCCTAAAAAGAGTCATTGGTTGAGGCAAGGAATTCTGACAAAAACTCAACTCGTCAAACACTCACTAACCTTTGTAGGAGGAAGGGAAGATATTGGAAGCGCAGAAGTAGAGGAAATTGGAGTGCTGGATAGTCGCATTTTTTAAGTCTTTTTAACTTTCAGTTGGCTTTACTGGAAGTTGATATGTACTACGCTTACATTACATAAGGTACGTACAATCAAGTTGATAAGATAAGGCTATGTTGTCTATTTATATGACAGCCACTTCAAAGTGACTTCTTAAAAAATCTTTTTTCAAGTCGGATCCCAAATTCAATAACGACTAAATTTGATTTAGTATACTGATTTTCGGTTGATTGGACCCAAGTTTGATTAACTTATAATAATTAATTGGATAAAAATATATAATTTAGATTCAAACTAATTCCAATCAAATTTAAATATTCTAATTTAAACTTAAGTTCAATTAATTAAATTAACTTTAGATTCAACTAACTCGAATTAAAATTTATTTTCTATCTTTATTCTCAACATAAATATTGAGGCAAGCTAAATTTTCATTGATTTCAAAGTCAAAATTGGGATATTAAATTTTTGGAAACAATACTATATAATACATATTCACATCATAAAATTAAGAATGATATATGTGTCTAAATTTTATTGAGTTTGACTCATGTTAATTGAGTTTCATAATGAGTTTAAATCAATGTTATGAATATTATATCAATACTAGTTCCAATACCAAGTTTAGTTCAAGTACAATATTAAATCAGTATCGGTCAATATTGGATTCTGTTTTACATAATATTTAAAAATGATAAAATAGTCCCTTAATATATTATGTTATATTATTTATAATTTTACATCAAACTTATCTTCAAAAATCATAACCATAGAATTTTGAAATATCAACAATCTATTTATTTATAATAATATTACTTTTCATACAGTTTACATATAAATAATAACTATAATTAATTAAAAAGTTTAATCATCATATAAATATAAACCTCAGAATAATATAAAGTATTTAAAATGATACAATTTTATCATATAATAAAAATAATTACATAAAAACATCAAATAGAAAGAATAGCAAAGTCCATGCATGATCTTTTAAGGTTACAGACAAAATTCGTTTAATTATAAAAAGATAGTTGAGTAATAAATATAATATTCAACACCTTAAAGTAATAAGGAAAAATATTTTATCATCATCAATTATTATTAATATGAAAAATCTTTAGTCAAAATGAATTGATACTTTAATTTTTAAGTGTTATTAAAATAATCAATTACCAATTTTAGAGAACTAACATGATTGGAATAAAGTTGAGTACATATTAATTTCAATTCTATATGATTAAATAATTGAATTATAAGAAAAAGTTATGCATATAAAAGTTAGTAAAAATTACTTTAATATTTTTAATATTTGGACAATCATGATGTATTGCTAGATGTTTAATCTTAATCAACAGATATAAATTATTTAGTTAAGTAAACTAAACAAGCTTAATATATATTTGCGAACATAGTTAAGAACATAATGAGTGACACACAAAACATGATTAAAAATAATTTAATGAAATTGAACTTAATTGTAAAGTTTATAAAATTTTGAGGTCAAATATCGGACATTTGATAAATAAAGAGCAATATTAGATATTAATTCCAATTTTTATTTAATTATAGTTATAATTAGTATTATATCTCAATTACATTATTAAAAGGTATTATAAATATATATAAATTATGTACAAGCTATTATTATTAATATACTCTTTTCTACACCACTTGTTGAGATTTCTTAATTATTTTGATAGATATCATCAGAGGCTAAGTATTTGTTGCGGTGATTTTTAGTTTGCCTATTTTAAAAATTGACTTCACAAAGAATTGTAGAGAAGAAAAGAAAGTTTTCAATAAAGTATAATTTATTCAAATTTTATTATGTTTATGAATTAATCATGTTATATAATTAAAGTAATATTAGAATTTGAAAAATAATGGAATTTGTTTAATTTTCTTAAGCTACATACATGATAAACTTAAGTCTCAAATTTTCAACAAAATTTTATCTCTTTTTCTGTAGTAAGTTGGTTGCTCCTCAGTCTCACATTTTATTTCGTATGATCGTATCTGCCAGAGTTCCTCTTGAGTGTATAAATCATATTTAATCATCACAATATTATCATCAGCGGTGGATATTGCGCACTATGTCTTCTTCAATCGGTAAGAACCTATACCAAAGCGGATATAGTTATTTCACCGTTTCTTCCTATATCGCATTAGTTCCTGAGACGTTCAATTTATTGTCTTACACAACTAATTATAAGGATCCATTTCTTTTTCTCACTCACACTGTGGAAACAAATTTGGTAAGAAAAAAATCCTCTTTATATGTAGGAAAAATAACGAATAGTTTCTATTTTCATTTAGACTATGTCCTACTTTTAATGGTTGAAAAGATTTAGTTCTTGTTAATGTTGTACGTGTCAACGATTTTATATAGATACTATTGTTGAAGTATACAACTTAGGTGTTAGGAACCATTAAGAATTGGATAGAGCTGGGTTGCAGCTAAAATAAAACTGAAAATATTGAAGATAAAATAGACATACATATTTTACATGAAAAACTCTTAAATTAGGATAAAAATTACGAATAAAAATAAAAGGATTTTACTATAAGAAAAATAGAGAATTACAAACTGGACTCACAAAATATACAAAATATTTTGTCTCACTTTTTTTTTTCTCTCTTTTCTCCCTCACTCTCGTTCTTTTTCTCTATTAATGGGATGATTTGCACTCTTCATCTCCTGCTTATTTATAGGTAGGCACCGAAAATGACAATTCTCCCACTTGAAGATTTGATTGAGAGTCAATCAGATTTTCACACTATTTTTTCTACCTTGCCGCTTCATGTTGCTTATGTCTCTATCAGGCAACACGAGAATTGACACCACATAAACTTGTCACCATTGATTGCTTTTGTCATAAAATTTGTCAGGTTATCCATTGTATGGATTTTTTACATGTCCATTGTTTCTTTTTCCACTTTCTCACGAATGAAGTGATATTGAACTCGAATGTGTTTTGTTTTTGAATGAAATGCTGAATTCCTTACAAGATGCAAAACACTTTGGTTATCACAAAATAAAGTAAGGTTCTCTTGTTTGCATTCTCGAGTTCTTCCAACATCAATTTCAACCACACTACTTCTTTACTAGCTTATGTAGATACTACATATTCTACTTCTGTTGTTGACGTAGCTATAACTAACTATAGTTTTGAAACCCAGTTCACAACCGCTCCAGCTAATGTGAACACATATCCAGTAGTGGATTTGCTTTTGTCAAGATCACCTGCATAATCAGCATCAACATATTCACTGGCAGTAAAATATGATCATCCATAACATAATGCAACATCTGAGGTTCCTCTGATATATCTAAGAATTCTATTAACAGTATTCCAATGCTCTCGATTAGGATTCACCATGTATCGACTAACTACTCTTATTGCATGTACAATGTTTGGTCTTATACAAATCATAGTGAACATTAAGCTTTCCACTGCTAATGCATACAGTACTTGAGATATCTTCATCCTCTCTTCTTCATTGCTAGGACTCATACTTGAGGACAACTTGAAATTAACAGGAAGAGGGGTAGAAATTGACTTACAATTTTACATATTGAAACGTCACAAGATCTTTTTTAAATAATTCTTCTAAGAAAGCCAAATCTTCCTATTATTTTTGTCTTGGTGAATTTGCATCTCTAAAATCTTATTTGCTGGTCCCAAGTCCCTCATTTCAAATTTTCTAGCCAACTGTGCCTTCAATTCTTTGATACAATCATTGTTGGAGCCTACATCCAACATGTCATCTACGTATAATAACAAAACTATAAAATCATCTTTATCAAAGCTATTGAAATATGCACAAGGGTCTACATTCAGTCTACTATATCTAAGGCTTATGATGAAGGAACCAAATATATTATACCAACACCTCGATGCCTGCTTTAGATCGTACAGAGATTTATTCAACCTGCAAACTAAGTTCTCTTTTCCTTGTTCTTCAAAACCTTTTGGCTGGAGCATATAAATTCCTTCTTCAAGATCTTCACAAAGAAATGCAGTTTTCACATCTAACTACTCAAGATGCAAGTCAAATATAGCACACATCGTCGAGACTACTTGAACTGTAGTTAGTTGAACCATAGGAGAAAATATTTCATTGAAGTTAATTCCTTCCTTCTGAGCATATCCTTTTACCACCAATCTAACATGATATCACTCTACTTGATTGTCACCACTCCACTTGATTTGTAAACCCATTTATTGCCAATAGACTTTCTTCCTTGTAGTAGTGATACTAGCTCCCATATTTTATTCTTACGCAGAGCTTCAATTTCTTCTTGAATTGCTGTCATCCATTGAGATGTATCTGAACTATTCGTTATTTTTTGAAGAGTTTATGACTCTCCGTCTTCAGTTAAAAGACAGTATGCAATATTGTTCTCTATAATATAATCTGAGTGCCAGCTCGGTTTTCTTCTTATGTTAGTTGATCTCCGAGTATCTGAAACATCATATTTGACTGGTTCTTGCTCCTCATACTCTGGTGCAAATTCAGAGAATCATTTTGATCAACTTCCCTATCCACTTGTACTGTTGTAGTTTTTAGATTCTCTTGTATAATGCCAACATTTTCTGTTTGCTCTTGATCCTTATTTTCCATGAAGATAGCATCTTTGTTGATAACAATCTTGTGAGCAGTGGGATCCCACATCTTCAGCATACCCTAAGAAAATGCATCTTATAGATTTTGGATCCAAATTTGTAGTTTCTTGGGCATTGAACATCACATAGGTAGGACTTCTAAATATATGGAGATTGGAATAATTCAATGGTTTACCAGTCCACATCTCCATCGGCATCTTCAACTCAATTGCAGGTAATGGAGCTCGATTCACCACATAACAGGTGGTACTGAATGCTTCTGCCCATAATTTCTTATCTAAGCTTACAATTCTACTTTCCAACAAAGTTCTATTCATCTGCTCTGCTACTCCCTTTTGTTGAGGAGTATATGCCGTTGTGAATTGCCTTTTGATGCCGTCTTGCTTGCAAATTTCATCAAATTCTTTACCAGTATATTCTCCTCCAGATTCAAGTTCCACTCGTGCTTTGTGAAATTTGAAGACTGGAAACACATCTACTTTCCTCTTGATAGGAAATACCCAACATCTTCTCGAATAATCATCTATAAATGATACAAAAAAATTTGCTCCTCCTAAGGACATAACTGGTGCTTGCCATATATTAGAGTGAATCAATTCTAGAATTTCTTTATCTCTGAACTTTGACGTGTTGAATTTTAATCGATGCTACTTACTCACAATACAATGCTCACAGAAGAGTAGTGAAACCTTTGTAAAACTTGAAAGTAGATTCTTTTTTGCAAGTATTTTCATTCCTTGTTCTAACATATGTCCAAGCTTTTTATGCTACGTCATTGCAAATTTGTCATCTAGGCTAGGCACTGATAAATGCCTCTCCTTCTTGCAAAGTTATTCCCTTCAGTATGTATAAATTTGCAACAATCTTCTCTACTTTCATAACTACCAGTGCTCCTCTAATCACTTTTATGATCTTGTTTTAAATCTCAAATCTAAAGCCAAGATCATCCAGTTGTCATATAGACAATACATTCTTCTTTAAGCCCTCCACATGCCATACTTTTTCAATAGTCTGAATTGTACCATTATACGACTTTAACTTGATGGTGCCAATACCAATGATCTTAAAAACTTGATCATTACAGTTGTATACAAATCCTCCAGAGACAGATTCATACTGATGGAACCATTCTCTTCGAGAGATCATATGAAAAGTAACTGCTGAATTTCGAGAGATCTAGGGGTGAGCATTATTCGGCCCGGCCTGATTATTCGGCCCGACCTGAATTAATTCAGGTAAGCAAATGCTAAATTTTGGGTAATTCGAGCCTGCCCGGGTATTACCCGAATTATTTTCGAGCCAGGACGGGTAATTCCGAAAAAATTCGAGTCGGCCAGATTACCCGAATTAGGTTTAAAAGAATTATGAAATAGGGTAATTAAGATAATTCAGGTAAATCGGGCCGGGATAATTCGGGTAAATCGGGTAAATCAGGCCGGATAAATAGATAATTCGAGTAAATCGGGCCGGGTAAGTTTGGGTAATTGAAAATTCGGGTTCGGGCCGGGTAAGGGAAAAAAATTTCAGGTAATTCGGGCCGGGCCCGAATAGTAAAAATTGGGCCCGAATTACCTGAATGCTCACCCCTAGAGAGATCATATGGAAAGTAGCTGCTGAATCAAACAGCCAAACATCAACAAATCTTCTCTTTCCTCCAATAGTTATTGTTGCTTCACAAACCATTACGCTTCCATCATCTGAAGTGCTTGAAATGTTTCCTTGAGAAACAAAATTTTTCTTGTTTAGATTCCAAAAATACTTTTTCAAGTGACCTATCTTGCCATAATTGTAGCATTTATAGTTCTTCTTACTTCTTGATTTTGATCTACTATGATTGTGTTAGACCACATTCCATTAATCTACCTCTTATCACCGCCAAGGCATCCACTTGTTGCAAACTTGCCAACCTATCTTCCTTGCTCTTGCGCCAACTCTCTTCTTCTAGAATAGCAGTTGCAATGTCATGGAAGACTAAAGTGTCTGTATTGGTTGTTAAATTTATGATGAGTTGATCATATAAATCTGGTAGACTATGGAGTAGAAGTTCCACATTTTCACTTATCTCTATTGTATGTCCTAATGATCTGAATTGAGAAAATATAGTATTTAAAGTATTTAAGTGATCCGTCACCGAAGTGGATTCTGCTATGCATAAAGTATATAGTTTCCTCTTTAGAAAAATTTTGTTATAGAGTGATTTGGCCTTGTATAATTTTGTGAGGTGATCCTATATTTCTTTCGCAGTCTTCTTTTCCTTTATGCTGGATAATACTCCATCAACTAAAGTTAGGTGAAGATTAGCAACAATATTCTCATCCATCTTGTTTCACTTTTAATCTGTGACTCCAGCTGGTCGTTTACTAATGGCTGCCAGACAATTATCTTTCTTCAAGATTGCCTTTATCTTCAGTTTCCACTATCAGAAATTGCTCCTGTTGAATTTTTCAATGTCGTACTTTGCCACTATTACTTCTATCACAACCATTTTATAAATAGTGCATTTCATACAGTGAATATTCTAACTTATCTTTTGATGTGGAGGATCCACACTTAGTGACAACTACAAAGCATACAATAAGCAGGTATACGCACCTAAAACTGGCTCTGATACTACTTATTAGGAACAATTAGGACTTGGATAGAACTGGGTCGCAGCTAAAATAAAATTGAAAATATTGAAGATAAAATAAACATATAGATTTTACGTGAAAACCCCTAAATTAGGGTAAAAATTACGAGTAAGGATATAAAAATTTTACTATAGGAAAAATAGATAATTACAAACTAAACTCACAAAATGTACAAAACATTTTTTCCTCACTTTTTTTTCTTCTCTCTTTTCTCTACTAATGGGGTGATTTGCTCTCTTTATCTATTGCCTATTTAAAAGTAGGAGACGTGTGGGATAGTTGGTCATTTGGCCAGCTATCCTTAACTTTTTTTTTTCAACTTTGGCAAGTACCTTAATGGCCAGCCATTCTTGACTTTTTTTTTAATTTCAACTTTGGTAGGTACCGAAAATGATACCTACCATTTTTGACACTTGGCTCGTGTATATTATCCTTCAAACCATACATAAGTAGATGTGATGTGTAATTAGCTAATAGACGAGTCAATCCCAAATTAGAGAATAGTGAAACTAAAGTATGTGAAGTCATTTCTTTAAATGTTTTAATTTGTTTTCTTTAATGTTAAGACTTGAATTCACCTGTGAGTCACAAGGTCAACCTCAACTAAGATATGTTATGACTTACGGAGTACAACATGTCAAAATTCAACTTCCATGCGGCAATGAAGTATATGATAGACTGATTTTGTTCATTTTTTAAAAATAATTTAATTATTGTATATAATTACTTAAGAAAATTTGTAATATTAATAATTTTATTAAAATATCCTCAAATTGTTTTAACTAAACTAATTATTAATTAGATCAATGCCACATAATTTTTGTATCACTTTTTTTTCTCTCTTTTCTATGTTAATGGGATAATTTGCTCTCTTCATCTCCTACCTATTTATAACCAGGAGATGTGTGAGATGGCTAGGGCTAGCCATTTAACCAGCTATTCTGAACTTTTTTTTATTTTCAACTTTGGTAAGTGTCAAAAACGGTGCCTACTATTTTTGACATTTGAATTATGTATATTATCCTTCAAGCCATATATAAGTAGATGTGATGTGTAATTAGCTAATTAAGTGAGTCAATCCCAAATTATAGAATAGTGAAACTAAAGTATGTGAAGTCATTTCTTTAAATGTTTTAATTTGTTTTCTATGATGTTAAGACTTGAATTCACTTGTGAATCACGGTCAACCTCAACTAAGATATGTGTCTTACGGAGTACAACATGTCAAAACTCAACTTCCATGCGGCAATGAAATATATGGTAGACTGATTTTATACATTTTTAAAAAATAATTTAATTATTGTTTATAATCACTTAAGGAAACTAATTTTATTAAAATTTTCTCAAATTATTTTAACTAAACATATTATTAATTAGATCAACGTCACATTCAACACATCGATATATATTAAATTATAAAAAGAGTGAAAGGTCTTTTGTAGTATGTTTAGTTCTAGGAAGTATTTTTAGAGTAAAAGATATCAACTTCTTAAGTGGTTATCAAAAATTTTTATACTTAAAAATTTTCGTGAAAAGCTTTTATATATTATATAAGTTTTAAAATTAATCATTTCGTTAAGTTTTATCCTTAAGTTTGACCTGTCCAGCATTTTGAAGACATGCATGTGGCATTTTACGTGAACAATCACACAACAGAGAAGCGATTGAGTTCCTTTATTTTATTTTTTGTTTGAGAAAGAAGCGATTGAGATTTAGCAAAATACAATAGTGATAAATGTCAAATAAACTGATATATTAATTTATTATATTTATAAATCATTATTTATATCAAAATACTTGATATGTAATACTAATAATTACTTGTATATATTAATTATTAATAGTATATTTATTTGTTTAATAAGATAGTAAAATCAAGTTTTTTTAATTTTTATTAATCAAACAATAACATTTATTTATTAATTTTTCAAATAATTAATAATTCCTTTGATTTATTTTATTAGTTTATCATAAGTGCAAATCATTAGTTATATAAAAAATTATAACTATATATTGTATACTTAATATGAATTTATTTGCATTAATAATTAACAAAATGTTAGTCATTTTAAATAATACTCCCTCCTATCCAAAATAAGTGTCATTTTCGAGGGATTTTAATTA
>JANVCQ010000005.1:12790758-12805996 GCA_025531925.1 Erythroxylum plowmanianum
ATTCATGCATTAAATGAACAATCAAAACTTAAAACATAATCTTACCTAATCAAGCTTCAATTCTTCTCAATCTTCCAACTTATCACAACTTCCTAATTTCTCCTCTACTTTCCTCCAACACCATACGATCATCACTTTAAGGAGGGCTAGGTTAGTTTTTTTTTGTTTAAGAAACAAGATGAAGAGGTGACAAAGATCTTGAAGAGGCTAGTGGTGAAAAAGAGCAAAAATCCCATGCAAAGTGAAGGTGTGTCGTGAATGGAGAAGGCAAAGAAGGAAAGAGTAGAAGATGAAAGACAATAGCCAAAAGCTTTATTATGCTAAGGTGTCGTAAATGAATGAATGGAATAAGACAAGAACATTAAATGAATGAGGACACTTGTCATTTAATGGAGAAAAAGACAAAAAAATCAATTAATACTATTTAATAAAAGAACCTTAATACAAATTAATCTTTAAGCCATCTAATGCTAATGGCTCTAATAACAACCCCAAAAATCACTTATCCGATATTCTAGTGTCATTGGGCAGTAATTTTCGGTACCGGAAACCAATCAGTCCGCCACTTGGCGATTTTTTCGGTCCGAAAATTCTCAGAAAAATTTCTAAATTTCCCCAAAAATAGAAAACACATAACAATTCACTCCAAATAAATTTTCAAGCACAAAGACCACATTTTTCACAACGAATTCACATTTAGGCACATATACCGGAAAATGTCATGAATGCATGTCCAATCATGTGCATGTGCAAAATTATCATTCATATATATTTAGAGGCCATCTAATGTATGAACATGCCGAGATATGTTTCTAAACTCCTAACCCATCCCAAATGACCAATTTACCCTTCCCATCAGTGATGAGATGTTACACCTTTGCTGCAAATTGTGTCTTTTTGCTCTTTATTTAAAAAAGACAAAGACAGTAAGATCTTAGAGTGAATGAAGAAAATTGTAATACGATTACTTCAATGAAAAGGAATATACATACTCCATGTATGTATCGACTTTCTCACAATTGTTCAAAATATACCAATGGGCGATTTCAAATTTGTCTTTAGTTAACTCTACATATTTACCCACACCAAGTGGCCTATCTTTCTGGGAGAAAATGGGCAACACACCATCGTCATGAAAATCAAAGTTATATTTTGGTCTATTAAATTTTGTCTCCATATTAGTTAAGTACATTGAACAAAAATTCAAACATTCATTTGCTATATAAGCCTTTGCAATAGACTTCTCTGGTCAAGCTCTATTACGTACATAATGCTTAAGAGAGTATAAAAACCTGAACATAAATAGTTATAAACTTAGGAGTTGTTACAAACAAATAACATAGAAAAACTTGTTGAATTTAATATGAATTACCTTTCAATCGGAAACATCCTTTGAAATTGAACCGGTCCACAAAGTTTTGCTTCATATGGTAAGTGAATTGCCAAATGAATCATAACATCAAAAAACGATAGGGGAATCATAGTTCAAGCTTACATAGAATCAATGCTATGTCTTTTTTCATTTTATCAAGCTCTTTAACTTTAAGTGTCTTGCAACATAATTGCTTAACAAACTCTCCCAATTGACCCAAAGTAACAGACACATCCTTCGGCAAACACCCATGAATTCCAACAAGAAGTTGTCGTTGCAAAAGTAAATGACAATCATGAATTTTCAACCCTAACACTTTTCCCTCTTTAACATTCACACAATGACCTATATCTGATGCATACCTATTAAGAAATTTGATTGATTGGAGGAACTGACAGAATGATTGTTTCTCACTTTTTTATATGTTGTAACAAGCAGGGGGATAACATATGACCATTATCTCTTCTTTTTAAATGCAAGACCTTTCCAATATTCATGTCTTCCAAGTCAAGTCTAGCCTTAATTGTGTTTTTGGATTTCCCTTCAATTCCCATGATAGTCCCTAAAATGGACTCATAAATGTTTTTCTCAATATGCATGATATCAAGATTGTTCCTCAATAGTAATTCCTTCTAATATGGCAAGTTGAAAAATATATATTTTTTGTCCAATTTAGTTTAAAATCACTTCTCTTACGCTTTTTATTACTTGGGTGTTTTCCAGTTGTAATGTCATCCAAATGTGATAGCTGGTAAACAATATCATCACCGGACAACTGCATCGGAGCTTCACCTAACTCTACTGTGCCGTTAAACTGTTTACTTCTTTGCCATCTATGCCTATGTTCCAAATAACGATGATGACCCATATAACATATTTTACTTTGTATCCTTTTTTAATAAGTTTGATGGTTACACACAGGACAAGCCATATACCCTTTAGTGCTCCACCCAGATAAATTCACATAAGCTGGGAAATCATTTACAGTCCACAAAACAGTAGTATGCATTATAAATGTTTCGCCTTCAACAACATCAAAAGTTTGTAATCTAAATTCCTATAAATCGTTTATATTATCAATTAATGGTTGCATGTATACATCGATGTCCTTACCAGGAGTAGCAGGTCCTGGAATAAGGAAAGACAACAACATAAAAGGCTCATTCATACACATCCATGGAGGTAAATTGTATAGGACTAGAATCACTGGCCACATGCTATATGAATTACTTATATTACCGAAAGGATTAAATCCATATGAGGCCAATCCAAGTCAAACATTAGAACAATCTTGTCCAAACTATAGAAACTTTCTATCAAGCTCTTTCCATGCCATTAAGTCCCCTAGATGACATATAATGTTATCATTAATGCGTTTCTCTTTATGTCATCTCATATCTATGATTGTTTTTGTTGACATAAAAAGTCTTTGTAACCGTGGTTTAATAGGAAAATATCTAAGGATTTCGGTATCTTTTTCTTTCTCCTATCATCTACCTGCCACCTTGATGTACCACAAATAGGACACTCCTGAAGATCTTTACTTTCCTTCCAAAAAAGAACATAGTCATACTTGCAAGCATGAATTGAAATATATCCCAATTCAAGGTCCCTTAACAGTTTCTTTGCATCATAGTAAGATTTCGACAACTTCTGTTCAATAGATAATGCATCGTTCAGTAAGTCAATTAAAATGTCAAAGGACTTGTTACTCCATTTATTATAAACCTTCAAATACAACAACTTCACAAGAAATGATAGTTGTGAGAAATTAGAGCACCCCATATATAAGTGTTCTTGAGCAATTTTCAATAACTTCCTGAAATTATCTTCTGTAATACTACCAATTATATTAGGCATTCCTGTTTCATTCATAGTCTCCATATAATTTCGACAATCGTCTAACATCTTGTCAATTCCATCATCATTCACATCATTATTGTAACTGTCATCATAACATATATCGCCCCTTTTACTACAAATTACTTCCTTACGCTCACCATGATAAAGCCATGGAGTATAGCTTTATCTATGCCTCGGATTAGCAAGTGATTATATACCACATCTTGACTTTGGAAGTCGACATTTAAGCAATCGATGTATGGAAAGCGAATACTACATTCATCACCCATTTGATCTTTTACAAATTGCATGAAACTCTTAACTCCTACGTATTGAGTTGACCATTTTCGATGACACATCCAACTCTTATCCATTTACTTATACGGTAAAAGAAGATAACTGAGTTATTACATGGATTTTTTGTTCAATATTACGTTAAAAAAATCTATGTAATTAAGGCATGTGGTGTTGTTTACTATCCACTCAACAATGTTGTTTCAGTTCAGACGCACCAATTACATAAACAATATACAACAAAATGAAACAACAACTGATATATAAAACAACTAATTAACAAGCTAATTAGTAAGATGATTACTACTTATTCGCAATAACAATAATGGTTACTACTAATCCTCATTAACAACAGTTGCTTTTGTCGAATATGTGGTAGGCAGGGAGAATATACTTGAAGATGCCACACAAATTCTGCGATTTTGACTCCAATCAAACACAAGAATACAAAATCTGCAAAAAAAAAAAAAACCCCACACACAATCACCAACTAAATACAAAATTCTTCTTTATGGTACTATAAAAGCATATTTAAAGCCTGTTGAACAATTTGATAAAGTATTTTAAAAGTGAAGAGATTTCTCACATACCAAACAATCATTTTAACCTATAGATGTATACGTTCAAGAAGTATATTTGCATAGATGTATACATTCAAGAAATGAGCATTCACTATAAATAATTAAAGTGAATGCTACATTCAAGAAGTGAGCATAAATTCTAGCAAGCATTTACTTAGGAGAAATGACAAAAAAATTTCATCATACACATACCTAAATTTAATGCATTATGAATTTTTAGCGCCATATAGAAAAGTATACAATAAATCAACTATTAATACAAGAAAAATATAGTTATAAGAACATTATTATAATTATTCCACATGTTAAAAATGAATCATATTTTAAACTTACATAATATTAAATGTTATTGTAACAACTAACATATAATATGAAACTTAGAAAAATTTAATGCACATTTTAAGAAGTTAATTTGACTCTAAAAATACTATTGAAACTAATTATTAATGCCTTATTAACTATATGGTTACAATATGCACAAATCCATGTATGTGAATAATATTCAAATTAATATTTTTGTTTTAACTCATACTCATATAGAAAGAAATCAATATAATTCTAATGCAATAAATTCTTTAATTTTATACCATATCTATATAATACATATATAAGCAATATTGACCACATATATATTTATTTATAAAAATATTGAAAAGAATTATTTTATTAATTATAATATATCCATGTCTAAATGAATGTAAAAGTAATCCTTATTATAAAAAAAGCATGTATAATAAATTTAGTCAAAGAAATTATTATTTTAATAAATAGTGTATAAAATTAAAGTATGAGATAAAGTATTTTTATTTATACTTATAAGAAAGTTATCATATTTAGCTAATATGTATTCTTATGATAACATTACAATAACTATTTGTTTACATATATGTATTATTAAAAGGTGAGTTTAATTTTAAAATTACAAAATATTAAATAACTTCTTTGATTTAGGCATGTTTCCTTTTTACCTTAAAATAGATGCAGGATTCATGCTTTTTTACCCTAAAGCCTCCCCAAGTTTTATCAAACCAATCAACATGAACATTTATATACCATTATTACAAAAGACCACAACATTTATAAACTTAAAGCTCGTTCAGGACTTTTGTTTAACACCTTATGGGCAAGTAAATTTCAACTCAAGAACACAAAACTATCATTTGTTTTCCCTTTCTTCAACAACAACAACACAATTTCTGCACAACTCAACCATTATCATCACCAATAAATGCAAAAAAATCGAAAAGAAACTCAAAACATAACATGGACACATCATACTATTTTCGACTTCAATAACACAACAAAATCTCCAATCAACACAACTCACCAAATGAAGAGGGCAAGAGTACAAAGAAGATTCTTTACTGTTTTCCAAGATAGAGGAGAAGATAGGGCAACTTTGGTGTTTTGAAAAAACGAAGGAGAATGAGCTGCTGTCCAGTTCGGGGGGATGTCGTTTGTCATCCTATGAATGACGTTATCCTGGCGTCTGTTTAATTTTTCTCATCCGGTACATTTGGTGACGAATCTACATTTTGTCGCCAAATGTTAAACGTTTGCTACGAAAATAAAATAACGTCGCAAATTGTACAACATTTTGCTACCAAATTGATAAATTATTGCCAATATTAAACCTTTTACCTTTTTTCAATGGTCAAAACCATCGTCACCTATCACACCAATTTCGCTACAAATTATACACAACATCGCCAAAACCCAAGCATTTTTTTACTTTCTTAATTTTCTTAGTTGTTATATGAGTTATTCCTATTACAATAACAAAATGAAAAATTTGTCTTTTACACTTATATATGGAGTTGTTCTTGATTTGCTTAATTTTTGAGAATTACTAATCTTTATTTTTAATTTGGTAGATAAACAAAATAAAATGGGGAAATTTTTAAAAATTTATATCTTCTTTTTGTTATTAGTTGAATTAATAAGGATTACAAACCACATTTCATTTAAACTAAACTCTTCACTAACATGACAACATATACCCTTTAGCCTTTAATCTATCATTAACCTTATTATTTGTATAAAATGATACATTTAATTTAAATACTCGAGGGTTTTTGTGACGAAATAATTTTAGTCACAAGTGACTATTTCTGCGACTAACCACCATACTTGGTAGCAAATGGTAGACAATTTGCTACCAAATTTCAACATCGTCACTCAAAACCATAACAATCTCTTTACTTGCTTAATTTCTTAATTGATTAATATATATGAGGTATTCCTAATATATCATACAAAATGTTAAATTATTCTTCAAACTTATATATGTAATTGTTCTTCATTTGCTTAACTTTTGGGAATGACTAATCTTTAATTTTAATTTGTTAGAAATAGTTTTCTAATTATATTACAATGTCTTGTTAAATTATTATAATTAAGTTTTTCTAAATTATAATAATTAAAATGTATAATAAACAATGTAGAAAAAAATCTCCACTTCATACACTAATTATCGTTTGCCTTCCATGGCTGATCTTTTGTTTCAAAGTATTTAGTATCATCCAAACAATGTCACTTTCCTTATCATGTACATCTCATTTCCTTTTATGAAGCTATTATATATATATTCACATTTGATGGTATATACTACATATTGTTTTAAGCTTCCTTGAATCTTGAAGATAACATGTATGCCCATGGAGGCGAGAATGATGTTACGACGGTCCATAAAGAAATAGGAAAATCGATTGTTTTGAAAAATTTGTCAATTCCACAGACTTCGTCTAGTCATTCACGCATGCATGTCACTTTAATTTTGGTTCATTTAATGGTTTACTAATTTGACAATATCTAAGTTTTATGCTGATTGTGTTTTAGGTAAACTGTTTCGTATTAGCAGTTCATTTGGAGAACATGTCTTCCATGTTAAATCTAGTGACTCATTCATTGTATCCTCTACGTGTTTAACTATAGCGGAATTGTTGTTGCAAGAAAGTGTGAAAAACCTTACACTTGAGGGAAGAACTATTACTGTTTCAATTAGTACCTTCGAATGTGCAAGGACCCTTTTCAAGAATCCAGACATCGGGGACTCATTTACCTTTACCAACTCTCATGTCACTTGAAATCTAAAAAAATAATTATATCATTGTTATTTATCGTTGAAATCAACAGAGGTCAAGCTACGTACTATTGAGTGTGGACTGTTATTGTTCTTGTTCTATAACTGTATAAATTGTTAAACTTCTAATTCAAAGTTCGGACTACTCCATATATCATATTATTATATTGATACAATTATTTAAATTTTTTATAACTAATTTTTGCAATATTAGTAAATATTAATGATTAATTAATACTACTATTTAACATTTAAAATTATGTTGTGTGTGTTTTTCCAACAATACATTTTAAACATTCAAAACAAATCTCTAATAAAACATATCTTAACTATGATAGATTATAAAAATGTTAACTTAACAATTTTGGAAAATGTCAACCCTTTGGTAACAATTTAGCCAAATGGTCACCTTTAGTTTAACAATTTGAAGAAGGTCGACCCTTTAGTAACAATTTAACCAAATGGTCAGCAAATGTGTTGTAAATTAGTGTAGAACATTTGGTGACGATTTCTAGAAATCATAACCAAATTTGGACCATTTAGTGATGATTTTTAAAATTCGTCACCAAATGTTGATCTTTTGGTCGCACTTCCAAATATCATCACCAAGTGGTCACTTTTAGCGACAATGTAAAAAATGTAACAAAAAACCAAACATCTTTTGAGTAACGATTTTGTATAATGTTGCCAGTTGTGAATCATTTGGTGATGATTTTGGACATTGGTCACCATATGTTTAACAAATTATGATGATGATTTTTGAAAAGAATCACCAAAAGTTCATTTAGCGATGAATTTCTAAAATCGTTACCCATTGTGGATCATTCTGTAACGATTTTTGGTAATTGTCACTAAATGTTTATCATTTGGGGATGATTTTTGTCATTCGTCATAAAATGTTGTTCCTTTTGTGACATTTTTTTAGTTAATTGCTAAATGCTTAGTTTTAATGACGATTTGTAAAATGTCACAATATGATAACTTTTGTCGAAGATATTTTGAATGTCGCAAAAAAAAAGTAGCTAAATGTCTACTTTGTTGTAATGACTCCCAGCCATGCTTCAGTCAGCATCGTCTCTCCCTCACGGCCTCGCATGTTGCTCTCACCGACACTCTAACTTGCCGTCCAGTCGTTGCCTTCAACCTTACCATGCACTCAGACACACCTCGCAACGCATCTACACTAGATATTGTTAGATTAAAATGAACATATCATAAACTATAGGATCATCATATATGCGTGGAAAAACAAATCATACATACTTGATGAGTTGTTATATGACACCGATTAAAGAACGCAAAATTCTCCTCTCTAGAAGTTTTCTAAGCACCAGTTTTCGAACAGATCAAACACACACACGCGAGTCTTCAAACCATTGCTTTTTATTCATTTATGTTTCATCTGTGAATAACTACCGATGGTAGTTACTCATGGCAGATGACCATTTGACCCATTATGAGTGTCAAACGGCATCAGATATGCTCCTTGCCGTTGGCCTTACAACATTGCTACACGAACGAATATCAATCTCCACCAGATCTGCAACGTTATGCCACCTACCAGCAGCAGCCTTCATCTCCACATGCCCATAGTGCAGCAAGCCATCATCGCCATGCCAACTTTGTCACTTGTATACAAACGAAAAGCTTCTCTTACATCTTAGTCTTATAGGTCTTTTTTGTTTTGGATATGGGCATGTGTGGTTATGGCCTGTAGCTTGTATTAATGAATTAAGTGTGTAACTTGATTTAATTGTGTAAGTGTGTGCTTGGATTAAGTGTATGACTTTTCGTCCAAAAAAAAAAGAAAAAGTGTATGACTTGATTTAAGAATTTAAGTTATTAGTATTTGACTAATCAAAGAATGAAACAGAAGGAAAATTAAATCATTAATTAAGTCTATGATTTTGTCCCTTACTCTTAAATCACAAATTTAGTGATTAATTAGTTTGTTATTATAATTTTAGTATTTAATTTTGTTGACTTCCTCATCATACTTAAATTAGTAGTCCCTAATCAAAGCAATAAAATTAGGCTTTAGATTATATTTTAAAATTTGAATTTAAAATGATTTTTATGATTATGAAATAAATTCTTGATTGAAATTTAAGATATTTTTATCATTTTAGAATAAATAATTCATTGAGATTTAAGATAATTTTATCATTCTAGAATAAATTATTGGTTGAGATCATTTAAAATTATTATAGAATAAATTATAATATATGATAGTTAGAGACATGGTGATGTAAAATTATATACTATATAGTACAATATATTGAAGATTATTTTGCAATTTTAAAAAAATTCAAGGATTCTTTTATAAATTTTAAAAATTATCCGAAATGATACCAGTATAATACCGTATCAAAACCAAATATAGTACCAATATCAGTACGATATTCATAATTAGCACGATATTCATAATTAGCAGATCAATAACACAAGAAAAATTAATAAATGATAAAACTAAGTACAGTAAATCATAATATCAGAAAATTTTAATTAGTATCGACTCAAATGTAATGAATAAAACGATAAAAAAAATTAATTGATAATTATCCATTACCATTGATATCAAATAATTGATATTTATATCTTTTACAATACAAATTACAATAAAATATAAATTTAATCATTTTATGTATTAGTATTATTAGATAATAAATATAAATTTATGAAATATATAACTTACTATTATATGAAACTAATAAATTTATTATTATGTATTAATAAATTATGATAAAAATATTTATAGAAAATAAATTATAAATAAAAATAAAAATTATTACATAATAAAAACGTCAAATCAATAAAAGTTAAGTAAGAATAAAATTTAATGAAGGGACTTCTTTCGAACTTTTAACAAAATATAAAAGTTTTCAAGTAAAATTTTAAAACGTGGAGATTATTTGTGAGATTGATGAACATGCGAAATAGTTTATAAAAATATTAATAAAATAAAAGGAACTCAAATTTTCCATCAAAAACATAAATTATATCCTCAACAATTTCAGATTATATATGCTTACATTACGTAATTATTAGTTTGATTAATTTATATGTAAAAGACAAAACTGATTGATAAATGCTTGTAAAGATGATCAATCTCGTTCCAAGTCCTCCATTTTAGTTTTCTTTTTCTAATATTGAAGTACAATAGGATTGATTAATCAATGTATTAAGCCTTCACTTTGAATTTACATAATGAGTGAACAAACTTGTAAAGGATTTTTGCTTAAAGATAAAGGAAATTAAAACGTGGTAATGAAAAATGAGCTCAGTGAGTAAGATTTTGATTTATAATTCATTACAATATAAAAGTAGGATGAAATATGTTTTGAACATTTATTTTGTGTTGAAACAAAATAACACACCAAGTCCTAGCCATTACTTGGCATAGGATTTTACCGGCATATACACACATCTTCATAAATTAATAAACAAATCTTATAAATATCGCTTTAAGTAGTCGTCCACTGTAGTGTATTTGACTTCTGGGTACAGCTTAGATGCTTCCTCTCCATCCTCTCCGATTTCGAAATTCACAAGACATCCCTCGTAACAAACATGGTAGTAATGCGTCAATCCAACTTGTTCTGCATAAACTTGTTCTTTTATTATCACAAGAAAGAAAAAAGGAAAGGCAAACTGGTTAGAATACAGACATTATGTAAGGGAACCAGTGGAGTTTTCCATTAATTGTATCTGAATAAAGGTCCCGTCTCACCTTTGATGATAGCTATAAACTCTCCCTTGGAAATGGAAGACTTCTTCAGCTCTTTCCCGATCAATTTCTCCCATGTCTGGACCACCTCTCTTTGAGAAAGTATGTTTTTGGGTGGTCTTAGGTACAATGTCTTGTTGAGCGTGCGAGGGTCATCTATGGTCTTAATTGTATACATGGCTATGTCATCTTCATCAACATATATTGCTATACAGAAGATAATATTTGATCAGATCTAATTTTAAGATGATTAAAATTTTTGATTAACAAGTTCTTAGTAAAATTACCCACGTACATACCATTAGCATTTGCATCGCCAAGGAGGGTTACATGATCCCTGGAAGGAACAATATAGCCAGGTTGACAAAGACCACCAAGAAAGTAACCCGCAAAGCAGTTTGCGGAAACATATGTGAAAGGAATACCAGCTTCTTCAATTGCTCTCCTCACTACCATCTTGTCGTCGAAAGTCACTCTTCCAGGTTCCATTGCGTTCTCCATTCTCGCCGGATCGGTCCCGAACTCAGATGGAAGAAATCTCTGTCATACATTGCGTTTTACAGTCTTTTCATATTCATGTCTGGAGATTTTTATGTTCATCCATCTTTAGTTTATATCAATCCTTAATCCTTAACGAAATAATTTGAAGATGTGATTTTTTAGTTACAAATAACCAACTTTTACCTATTGCTCCAAGCTCGCTCTTTCTCGTTTTTTATTTGTAAAAAATATCTTTTGTTTTACTTTCAGTCCCTAATCTTTCAAATTTCCTTATTTAGCTCGTAAACAATCCTAATATAATAAGATAAAATTAAAAATTTTGAAATTTAGTCACCAATTATTTGGTCGAAGGCTTCTTCTTTCTTTCTTTACATGTAGAACGATCAATTAATTAAGTACTTTTTACGTTTAATTTCGAAGTATCCTTTAGTCCACTAAAACTGCGAAAGTTGTAACAGTAGTTAGTACAGTTGTGCTTGGTGATTCACTTTGAAGATGTAACAATTGAGTAAGAACAATAAGCATGAAGCAGAATTAAGTTGTTCCGTGCCCTGTAAACTCAAATATGTTGGTTCAGATCATTAATTAAGTAATCTTATATACCTTAACATTTCCAGCCTCCTTGATGGCATCAACAAGCTTGAGTTGGAGAAGGATTTGATGGCTCCTAATATGGACACCCGATATCGCACATATCACAACATCAACTAATTTTACTGCATTAACAAGGCTCTGATGATCATTGAAAGAGCCATGGACGAGGTGGCCTCCTTGCTCCTTAAATGACAATAACGTTTGAACCTTTTCAATGTCCACACCGATCTCTTTCCTCTGGAGTAGGTATGTTTCATGGCCTAGAGCTAAACTTGCCTTTACCAGCCTCTTCCCAAGGTAACCAGTTCCTCCTACGATGAGTACTTTGCTTTTCTCCATAGAATGATCGATCCCTGTCTCTCTCAAAAATATGAGAATGAATACATGATCCTTTAGAAATATATAGCAGTGTCCTGAATTCTGTAATTGAAAGGTTTACTTGTGGAGCTCTGGAAAAAGCAATGTCTTTTCTAATTTAGTAGTTATATTTCTTCAAAAATGTGGCTTTGCAGTTAACCTTCTGCATTTGCATCATCAATGACATCTGATGTCCATACTTGTCACTTCGCTTGGAGAGGATGTTGTTAGTTGTGGAACGAATCGAAGTCTCCTTTACAAGGTAACTATTGTAGGGCATATCTAGATTACTTGTCTTGGAAAATTCGTATTTGATACAATTAAAAAAAGATGAAGCATCAAAGAACGGATGTGTACCCCACAACCCCCAGTTGTTGCTGCGTTGCTAACTTGCCATGAGAAGGTAGAATTCCGCAAACTTATAATGATCAAGACACTGTTCATGCATGCCCGTGGAATCAAGTTTAATTTGTTTCAACCCATTTTGCTTTCAAGTTTAATTCCATTTGACGTATATATTAAGGAAGTCTTTCTGACCAAAAGGTTTTCTTATTTTTAGTTATTTAACTCATCTCTTAAGTTTTAACCAGAGCATCCCTATTTTCGGATTAGTACTATTGGGTGCAAGTCCGAATCTTCTGTCCAATGTTGTCCTGTCTTATTCTGTCTAATAACAAAACAACGTCGTATTTGATTAAAATTGGACAGACGCTATTAAACTTGAACAAACGTCTATGGGACACACCCACAGGCACCGGTATTGAACCAAATCCAAAGCCGGCTTGGAATTTCCAAAGCCACTTTTAAATTCCTCAATGTTATTCCAAAGCTAAATCCAAGACAAAAAAATTTTCTTTGTGGTTTTATTCTTATTCTTATTAAGAACAAAATTAATTGAAAACAATTAAAATAATAAGAATAATTAAAGAAACATAACATTATTATTATTTATTATAATATAATTTATAATAATAATAACAAATATAAATTTAAAAATAATAATTCTTTAAATATTTTATAAATTAAAACTGATTATAAGGAATTCTAAAAAATAAGCATATAATTTTTTCCTTATTATTATCAATAACAAAATTAATAATAATGAGAAATGTAATCATATTATTTAATGTAATCAATAACGAAATAATATAATAATAATAAGAATAATAGTAAGTAGAAAATTGATAATTATCAAATTTTTAAACAATTAAATTAATAAGAATAATTAAAGAATCATATTAATTTTTAATAATAATATAATGGTGAATAATAATAAGGAATATAAAATTAGCACAACTTATAATAATTCCTAAAATAATTTCTAAGATAACAAATTAAAAGGAATTTATAATTATCATAATTTAAGACAATTAAATTAATAAGAATAATTAAAGAAACATAATATTTTTATTAATAATATAATTTATAATAATAATAACGAATAAAAAATTAGCAATAATAATAATAATAATTAAAATAGGTTATAAAATAACAAATTATAAGGAATTAACAATAATAAACATATATTTTTCCTGAGAAAATAATAACAATAAGGAATTTAATCATATTATTTAACATAATCAATAACTACATAATTAAATAATAGTAAGTAGAAATTTTATAGTTATCAAAATTTTAAACAATTAAATTAATAACAATAATTAAAGAAACATAATAATTATTAATAATAATATAATTTATAATAATAATAATTCTATAGAAGATGAAGAATAAGGGGAGAAGGATAGGCGATCTCGCGAGCGCGAGACTGTCGAAAATTGGCCAATGTTGCGATCATGATGTGTCGCGATCTCGAGATTGTCGATCCTCATGCAGTATCACAATCACGAGATGGTCAACCTCCTCCCTTTTTCTTGTATTTTATTATTATAATTAGTAGTATTTTTATTTTTAAATTCCTTTTCATTATTAAATGTATTTATTTTGATTGTTATGATTATATTCCTTATCATTATTTAAGTTTGTTTGCTTTAATTTATTTATATTAATAAATTAAAATTTCTTCTTATGATTAATTTCCTTCTTATTATTTTAAAATTTATAATTCTTAATTATTTTATTAATGTGATTATTATGATTAGTTTTGTTCTTCAGTATATTACTTATTATTAATAAATGTCTTATTTTTATTAAAAATGTTTATTATTATTCATAACATTATTAAATTTGTTATTATTATTAACTGTATTTATTTATGTAATTATTTATTTATTTATTTATTATTATTATCAACATATAGAATTCCATTCTGTACCGGTCGGTATCGGCCAATACGTAAGGTACCGGCCCTAAACCTGTACTAAATTTTTAATTTTAGTACCGGTATGCAAAATACCGGCCGATATCGAAAATTTTAAAAATTTGGAAGATTTTTTTACAAAATTTTCAAAAAAACAAAGTACCAAAGTACTTTGGAAAAGCACCAGCATATATTCTTTGATGGTATTAACAGGTCATTTTGAGAGCCAATAGATGATAGAAAACAATGTACAGGCTGCAATAACGACGGCTAGTATAAGAGTGTCTCTTATTGCCTCCTGATAGAACCTTAAAGAAAGGGAAGAAGCAGTAAATCAGTACTCAATTACGTGTTGGAGCACCCTGTTCCTATTAGGATGTTTCAATTCAATGTCATTTAATCTCATCCACACATTTGTATAAACTTTACATAAATATGTAGATGAGATTGTTTCTTCAAAAACAAAATGTAGATGAGATTTAATGAAATAAAGTAAGAACTAGTTAACCGAAACAGAGGATCTGATCCTCTCAAGTGTTGAATATTGGCTCAAAGAAAGTCAAAAATGGAAGCTTGCAAAGTCAGAAATTGAAGCTACTTTCGGTGATCAACAATGGTGGCTTGGTTT
>JANVCQ010000005.1:12816619-12840869 GCA_025531925.1 Erythroxylum plowmanianum
GACAACTTGCTTTCTCTTCCTCTTAAATCACTTAATTCATTTATTCTTTCCTTTAAAGCCCTCTTCAAAACTACATAGTTTTGATACTCCTCTAAAGCTCACTTGCCACTTTGGGCTCTCCTCCTCACAAGCCCACTACACAATAATCCACTTATTTCTAATCCTCCTTCTTCTTATTCTATTTTTCCCCAAAGCCCATTCCATCCAACAAGCCCTTATTTTTGTCTCATATGGCTCTACACACACAAGCCCACTTCCAATTTATCCAATTCCCAATCATACTAACTAAATTCAAGACTCAACAAATACATATATATATATACACACATAATTAAAACAATTAAAGCAACAATAAGAATAAGCCAAGTAAATCAATAAATCAATAAATAAATAAAAATAAAAATTTCGGGGCCCAACATAATAAGCCCAGTTAAGTAAAGGTAACGGATCCATCGATAACACCTTATTCCTTACTCCTTCATACTCATCATTAAGCTTCAGTAAAAATTTCATAAGCTTGGACCTATTGTCTATTTTAATAAACTTTTGAGTAACTCCATAACTACAACCATATTTACACATAGGAATACCGATTAGACTATTTAACTCATCCCAGCATCTCTTGAGTCTACTAAAATAAGTAGCCATAGACATGCTTCCCTGAGTTGTTTAACTTAATGTATGCTCAAGTTGATATACCAAAGGACCATTGCTTTGACCATACCTTTCATTAATTTCTTTCCATAAGCAAGTGACCATATAGTCACATCTAATCCACCTTGATAATCAAGATCATCAAAATCTGTGTTAACACATGATCCATCCACAAAACCTAGTTTCATCTTAGCACTTAGAGCCATCTTTACAGTTCTACTCCAACTTAAAAATCCCATGCCAGTGAATTGGACGGTAGTAAGCGACATACCAAAATGATCTCTACTCGATAAGATCAAAGGATCAATTGCACCAGGATTTGCTGCTCCAGATCCAATGTTGTCATAAACACGATCAGTGGAGCTTTCCATTTATAATTGATGAACTTCCTTTGACATAATCAACTTAGAATAGGTAAATGAACCATGAACAGATTAACCACAAGCGTTGGCAATCAACTAAACAAGCAAATCATCTACAATATTTAGTTAATCAATCAAGAATCACTGGACGATGAGCAAGATCTGAGCAACAAATCTCTGATACCATCTTAAGAATCGAGAGAGAAATGAGAGATAAGAAAAGTAAATTAAAGAAAGGTAAAGTTGGAGAGAGAAAAATATTCTAATTAATTGATTATGAAGTGTACAAGAAATCTTTATATACATAAGCAGTAAAGAAACTAACTAACTAACTCTAATTCAATTACATAATAACGTAGCTCACTCTCAACTCAGTACAGTAGTCTTCACAATTTCACCCATATTTATTACTAACCAACTCAACTACTATCCTGCATCCATGTTCTCTTTGTTCACTCTTCCTCATTACGGTCACTTGGAGGAATTTGAGCAACCCTACGACTTTCATTTGCTTCCACCTTATAATCAAATAGATGAACAAGATCTTTGGGTGGAGCTAAAGAGGATTGTTTTAAGTACTCTAGTCTCTTCGTGATTTGTTTCATTTTTCTCCAAGCAGAAGAGAAGTAGTGCACTACTCGTACAAGTCTAAACTATGACTTCCATGGTTGTGAATTCGAAGCATAAGACATTTAAACTCATTCTCCTTTCTCTCCTTGTCTAACTTATTGATTTTATCCCGAATTTTAACAAAACTAAAATTGGTTCATTAAGGAACCTGCCACAGGATTGCTCTGATTGTTCATCAAGGCTTTGCGCATCTATGGAAATGGTGGCCAACCAAATGGTTTGATATCACAAGGACTGAAGATGATGATAAAAAAAATTAAAATTGGACAACATGGCTAGCTCTTTCACTTTCTTAATGGTGTTATCTCCTTTTTTTCTATTACAACTTCTCTTAGCAGCAATTTTGGCAATCCATGCAAGCTTCACATTCTTCCTCGCCATGATGCTCTACACTAGTATGCTTTGCTTTTTTTCTTAATTCTCATGCCACTACTCTCACTTAGAGTAGTGAGAAGAATGAAAAATTAATGTTATAATGTCAAATTCGAAGTTTTGAGAGGAGAATTTAATGAGATGGAAGTTTATAAGATTTTATTCAAGGTTACTTACCTGTTATGCCAAAAAGTTTGACAAGTTCATGTTATATGGTAAGAGAAATTAATTTATTTAACATACTTAGACCTTTTCATTATTTACATTCCACAATTTCTCAAATCATTAAAAATTTAGCACATTTGAAATAGATTTTATCAATGATACTATGCTTTTTTCAACTAATATTATGATGGTAAAAATTGAATGAAATGTGTAAAACAGCAATTAGAAATCCAAATGCTAATAAGTTTTATGGCCACAAGCAGGGTTGCAAAAGAAATAACAAAAGTACTATAAGTAGGTACATTTTCACTAATTTAATTGTATTAAAGTTGTCAACTATTAATTCAAATAACTCACTTGTGATTAAGGTGTACGTATTAATCTAATTTTAGTTATTAGAAAAGAAAAGTAAATAAAATTTTATTGGGCACAATATAATTAAATAATTCTTTCATCTTGATAAAATTTCACTCAAAATTCAATTACTTAAACAAGTTGGATGACTTATGTTCAACTTATTCCTTCAAATATAAAGCATATAGAACAACAACATCTCAATAGTTTCGATAGATCTATATAAAAAAAGATTAAAAAAGATAAAAAGACAAAAAGAAATAAGTTTTTAAGAGTTGTTTGTAGGAAAAACCAAAAAACAAAAATACTACAATAAATAATAATAATAATAACAATAATAATAATAATAATAATAATAATAATACAAACATATATAATTATAAAATAAGTAATAGAATAAATACTACAATAAATATAAAATAAAGTAATGAATAAAAATAAAAGATAAAATAAGTAAATAAATAAACAAGGAAGAAAAATAAATAAAACCAAGCGATTGAAGGAGAATGATTAGATTAGGTAAGGAAATGGTTAAACTAAATAATTATAAGGGAAGTATTACATAATAAAAGTTTAGATTAAATAACTATCAGAAAAAGAAGAACCTCTATAAGTGAGATCTTTTGCTCGTATCTTAGGACACTAAAGTTTCCTATTAAGGACCAAGTTCTCGGTTGGTTCTAGCAGAGTCATATTATTTTTGATCACCTCCCTCAGTTTTTCTTAGGCCTTCTTCTTTTTGTATTATAGTCTATAAGTACAATCTTCTCGTATCTTCTCACTAGAGCATCAAGATGTCTCCTCTTAACATGTCTGAACCACCTATGCCTTGTCTCTCTTAATATTCCATTGATACTAACAACTTTTAATTTGTCGCTTACCATTACATTCCTGACCTTATTTCTTCTCATAAGGATTTATATCCACCAGAGCATCTTCATCTTCGCAATCATTAACTTATGACTATGCATTTGTTTAATGGGCTAGTACTCTGCCCCCTAGAGTATGGCCGACCTAATCACTAAACGATGTAATTTACCATTAAGCTTAAGTAGTATCTTCTTGTTATATAAAACTCCTAATGCAACTAGCCTGGCCTTATATCTGGCTTCTTTAACTCTTGGTGCAACTTCTTTCTCTTAAATACCCATTTGCAATGAATAGCTTTCTTACCTTCAGGTAATCCCAATAAATCCCAAGTATCATTTTTATGAAGGGATTCCATCTCTTCTTACATAGCTATCATCTATTTGCTAGAGTCGTCATAACTAACTGCCTCTAAATAGGTAGAAGGTTCTTTATTGAACTCAATACCTTCTACCACATTCAAAGCATAAGCAGCCAATTTAGCCTTAATGTATCTCTATGGAGGTTTAATTTCTCTTCTAGCTCTACCTCTAGTTATACAATGTTGTGATGACTGAGTGGATGTCTCGGCATCATCTTTTATCATTAGACTAGTCTAAAGCACAGTTTTTGGTGTATTCTCTAACCCTATATCAAACTCCACTTGCATTTTTTATCTTTGTTGATCTTGATCTCCCAAAACATTAGAAGACAAACTGTTTAGTATAGCAGTTCCACTAAAAATAACATTTCTACTGACAATGACTTCACTACTATAACACCCCATTCCCAACAAACATATGCACGTATGTCCATCGGATACATGTGTACATGCCTGCTAGAAATGACATGTTAACTATCTCACCTTCACTGTACATAACATGGAATCATACACAAAACCATCAATCACATATTTTCTAAACTCAAAATGTTATCACATTAATCAAAATCCATAATTTACATCGTTTCATACAACACAATACCATCCTAGGTTTACAACATTATCCTATGAGCTTAGACAACTCAGTACACACCATATACAATAAACATGAAAATCTCAGATGACCGACCTTTGAACTAAATCTGACTGTAACAGTTACACAAAATATGCTTCTATAGAGTCTTAAAAGTTAGGTCGTCTCACTCTCGAACTTGAAAAGCAACAGTGCAATTTTGATGAGTTTTACGAACTCAATAGAGTAACTATCCTCTATGGTTCACTTATGACATAAAACAAGATCAATTATAGCATGTAATCATACAGCTCAACTCCACTTAACAAGTATCAAATACTATCATAGATAAATCATTTCTCAGATACACAGTTCAATCATATAACAACATTCACATAACTTTGCAAATCATTCAATGAATTCAAATTATATGTGGATGCGACATGTATGAGACTCACATTCATTTTTATTTTATTGTGACTGTGTGCTTTTACAATATCCCGAATTATCGAGCTCAGTCAGTCAGTCAGTGACTCATTGATCACAACAAGTCATAGGCTCGAACCACATATGCAGGAGTTTAAAGCTCATGTCGGTAATAGTATCAGTAGCCATATCAGTCACAACTCCTTTATATTACATGCATTGGAATGAAGTGCATGCCACAATTCATTCATCAATTCAATCACTTTCATTTGCATGTAATATAATAGTATATCAGTCACAGTATCAATTACAGTAACAGTCACAATAGCAGTGGTCATCGAACTAGGTCCAACATTCAACCTTTCAGTTAAGAATCAAAAAATCATTTAGGCAGATGCATTCACATTCAGGTAGTACTTCCAATATCATTCTCATGCATCAAAATGCCTAGGAAAAATATTTTCTGGAATCCGGTACACAATCAACAAGTATGTTTCAAACAGCTATTGCCTTGATGTCCCAGCAATGTCTGGATGCAGTCATTCAATGTGCCCTCTACACATACAATACATATACATATCACAATATTGCACAATTTTGTATTCATTAATGCATATTCATGTAAACTAACTATGTACAATGCATGCTCATGACAATTTCGGGCTTCTTATCATTTATTTTGTTACACAAATCAATTAGATATCCACATTCCATTGATCAACTCATATTTGTTTAAAAGTACAATTTCGGGTCCATTTTGCACAATTAATTTCATTAAGAAAGTGAAGGAATTTGGTAACACTTCCTTATAAAAAATTATTCTCCTATGTCTTAAGTCTCTATTGATACCAAGATCATTCAATTTGATTCATTATTCTATGAGTTATGCTCAAAATACTACAGATTGTGCACATTTAAAATTTTGGTTAACGCATGATTATACGTTCAAATTATAGAACCCATATCTCTCAATTCCCATATCCAAAAGTTACCAAATTTATACCAATTTAAAGCTAAGAGAATAAGCTACAACTTTGTGAAGACATCTCAGTCTAATTCGGCCTACATCAATATAGTTTATTCAATAACTACAGGACATGATTTCTGTCCCTGGTAGTACTTCAGCTTAAGCTACAACTCAATTACATGCCAATTTTGAAACTCTTAGAGGCATAATTAAAATTCCACTTCCCAAGAAAGTTGTAGAAATAGGTCTCTAGTTTAATTTGAATCAAAAATAAACTCATTCAGAAATCTATACCTTAAGTTATGATTAGGATATCGAGGCATGTTCATGAATATTTTCTAGTTCATAACATTCCAGTAGACTTCCACACTTTCATCCTATCAATCATTTTCAAATTAATTCAGATAGCTCTAAATTTTTATGGAGAGAAAGAAAAATGTCATAGGAATTCATTGATCTAAGTTTCAAGTCATTTAGAGTTTAGATGAAAAAGCTATAGCCAAAAGACTTAGGGCTATTTAATGAAATACTCTAGTTAATAACCCATACATGCAGCCACCACCCTTTTCTCTCTCTAACACGCAAATCTTCATCTTCTTCACCGAAAACCCAGATTTTTTCCCCACTTTTACACTTTCTAACTATTGCATCCATTGCATAAACTAACTTTCCTATCCTCTTTTCAACTCAACAACTTACAACAAACCAAGAATCCAAGGTTCAAAATTCAAACATAATCCTCCATGCTCTCATCACTGAATTGCTTCCTCCTACAACAACTCATGCAAGCATTCATTTACAATATTAGAACATCAGTAAAAATCACTTACTTGGTTCCACAAAGTCTCCAACAGGTGAGACTGAATCAATAGCTCAAAAACAATTCAACAGTTGATGTTTCGGTTGATGAGCTAAAGAAGAGTTTTAGTAAAGGGGTTGTTTATGTGAAGAACAAAAATATAAAAACATCACTTAACAATTTCTCTCTAGCCACCACGCATGTTCCTTGCATGTGGGCCATGTGTCAACACGCAAGGCTGCCACATGTCACTCTTCCATTTGTCACTTTTTTTATTTTGTCCAAAATACCCCAAATTTTTCAAAAATTTCTAAAATCTACCAAAAATTTTGAAATAATAATATGACTCTCCAAATAAATTTTCAGCCCCAATAATTTACAATTCACATTTTAATTGCATTTTAACAATTAATTATACCTGAAAATGTCAATGAATGCATGTACAATTTTTTAATCAAAATAAATATTCACATATGTGTGAATATACAATGATGCATGAGCATGAATTATGCTTCCTAATTTCTTATGAATTGCTAATAATCACCATCTTAATCTTAATTCAAGTGACGGGATGTTACAACTACTCTCAGGACTTCTGGAGTATTTTTCTCAATGGTAGTCGAAGGAGAGTGCTTAACATTTCTGCTGACAATGACTTCACTACTCTCAGGATTCCATAACTTATATCCCTTAACACTTGACTTGTAGCTAAGAAAGATATATGTCCTGGATCTATATAACTTTCCATTGTCAACATGAACATACGCAGGACTACCAAAATTCTCAAATCATAATAATTAGCAAGAGCACTAAACCATATCTCTTCTGGAGTCTTTTTCTCAATGGCAGTTGAAGGAGAGTGCTTAATAAGGAAGCAGAAGTAATTGCTACTTCAACCCAAAACTACTTAAGTAAACCAAAATTGGAGAGCATGCACCGTACCTTCTCCATCAAAGTCTTATTCATTCGCTCTGTTACACCATTCTGCTATAGGGTACCAAATATTGTTAAATGACTTAAAATTCCTTCTATACTACAGAAAGCAGTAAACTCATCAAAAGGAAACTCCAGATCATTATTAGTATGTAGACACTTAACCTATCGCCCTGTCTACTTTTCAATCATGGTCTTCCACTATTTGAAAGTTGTAAACATATCACTTTTTTCTTCAAAAAGAACACTCAAGTGGAAAAGTCATCAATAATTGTCAACATATATTTAGCGCCTCCTTTAGAAGTCACCCTGGCTGGACCCCAGAGGTCATAATGTATATAATCAAGTGTTCGCTTTATGTTGTGAATGCCTTTCCCAAAGCTAACTCTCTTTTACTTCTCAAAAATACAGTGCTAACAAAACTCCAATTTGCTAATACACTGTCCGTCAAGTATTCCTTGTTTACTAAGCTCAGCCATACCATTTTGACTCATATGTCCAAGCAGCATATGCCATAATTTCGTAAAATCACCAGCAATGATAGATTTGGTAGTAACATCTACATCACCAACAACTGTAGAACCCCGCAAGACATATAAACTAGCAGACTATTTATGACCTTTCATCACAACCATAGCACCTTTGCTGACCTTTAGAACTCCACCTTCACCAGTGTACCTTTACCTATTAATATCTAGAGCACTTAAAGAAATTAAATTTCTCTTCAAATCTGACTTCACATCTATAAGTGTTTCGATAATACCATCAAATATCCAGATTCTGACTGTTCCCATGTTAGCTATCTCACAAGGAGTGTTATTTTCCATCACAATAATACCCTTAGACATCGTTTCATATGTTAAAAACTAGTCCCGATTGGGACACATATGAAACATATAAGTTGTATCAAGAATTTATTCTTCGTCAAAATTAGACCTGCCCTCAAAAATTGCTAGGACTTCACCATCACTGAATGCATCCTATACAACATTAGCTTCATTGGATTTTTTAGGTTGCTTTCCCTTTGGATTTGTTTCTTCTTTCTTTTGTAATTTCCAACATTTAGCTTTAATGTGACATTTCTATTTCCAGTAATTGTAGATTTTGTTTCTATGCTTGGATTTCGACCTACCCCTTCTGTCACCACTAGGATTTCTCTTTTGTAGTCTCCTTCGAACAACAAGACCCTCAACAAGAGCTTCAAATCTGTAAATAAGTTGTTTCATCTTCTCTTTAAAAAGTAACACATCATATACCTATTCTAAGGTTAGGGTATGATGATTACAGAAAATAGTATCTCTAAAAGTGGAATATGATGTAGGCAGTGAACATAATAATATTAAAGCCAAATCTTCATCCTCATACTTTACCTCCATAGTCTCTAAATCAGAAATAATCTCTTTAAACACATTTAAGTGATCATCAATGGATGTACCTTATGTCAGACGGTGAGAATACAACGTTTGCTTCAAGTGCAATTTATTGCTTAGGTTTTTTTTCATACATAACTGCTCTAGTTTCAACCATAACGAAGTGACAAAATTCTCTTTCAAAACATCATGTAGAATTTGATTCGAGAGGTGAAGATGTATCTGTGATAGAGCTTTGCAATCCTTACGTTGTTTCTCCTCCGTGGTCCAAGACGACAACATTTTATCTAACCTTAACAATGCATCATCCAAATCCATCTGTGCTAGTACAACATGCATCTTAACCTGCCACAACGAAAACTTGGTTTTGTGATCTAGTAGCGAAATATCATACTTCATGGCTCTGATACCAATTTGCGTGGACAAAGCATGATAGCAAACAATAAAAACAAAAGAACACACAGATTTTATGTGAAAACCCCAAATTGGGGAGAAGACCACGGGTAGAGGAGGAGAGTTTTACAATGAAAAGGATGAATACAAAGACAAAGAGCTTAGGGTGGCTCACAAAATATATTACTTACTTACCCTTGTATAAAACAAGACATATAAAGTAAACTCTAATTGAAAGTGGGCCTTACATGGGCTGTAATTTAATTTTTTCATAATTGTCACACTGCAAACTTTTTGAACCAGACTAAAACGAATTTGGGTCACAAAATTAAAAATTTAAACTCCAAAAAAGACTTGTCTCTTTCGTTTTCTTCTTCCTTATTCAAAGGAGACCATAGTGTCTCCTCCTTTAATTAGTTGGTGTGTCCTAAAAGCATGAGCTCTACGGTGACACCTTGAAGATGATCAAAATGGCTTTATTAGGCTTTCCATCCACATATCCTTTATAATCTTGAAATGACCTTACCACCAACCTTGCTCCTACTATTGACAAAAATTTAAAAAAAATCATAACCTGAAATAAGGATTGGAATTATTATTCTCTTAAAAAACTTACATTAGGATAAAGGCAGAGGCAATATTGCCATTTACTTCATCAACAACAAATAGTTCACTATCCATAGAGACTCGAATTTGGTTAGTAACCACTCCAATCACATTTCCTTCAACAACAGTTTCAACTAAGTATCCATCCTCAAAACAAGAGACATTCCCATATGCTTAAAAATGGAACCAATTCAAAAAGGTCCATAAAGATTAATGAATGTTGATCAAAATTGAGAAATAAGGACAAAATAAACATTAAATCCAGATTAAAGAGACAAAAATACATTAAAAATACGTTATTAAAGAGTCATTGACAATGACCTAGCAGTCTATTTGAGAAGTCAAGACAATTTCTTAATTAATGGGCTTGTACTCATAAAACAAAATCAAAGAAATTATAACTGAAAGATTCATACCCATCAACAAACAAGTTCTAAACAAGTCCTCACAAAGAAAAAGTAATAAAAAGAAAAGAAAAGAACCTAGGTTTGTTTAGAAAATGCAAGAAGTGTGAAAAAAATAAAAGAAGATAAGCATACCATTAATGAAAAAAGTACAAAAAAGAAACTAATTTGTAAAATAGAAACCCAAATGAAGCGAGAAAAACCTATAGGAGCAATATAACCTTGATATTGTAAAAGATAGCAAGGAAAAGAATAGAGAATACAACAACATAAAGGAACGAAATCTTTTACTTTTTTAGGTTTTAGTTTTTTAATTTTTTAATTTTTATCCGATGTGGCATGAGTAGATCACATATCAATCATGTGTCTAATGAATTTGCTAATGTAACTTACCACGACAACACTATTAACTAGTAGTCTAACAGCACGATATTTTTGAAAAAAATTTGAAAATTAGAGCATTGTGATGCCACTTTTTAAGGTTTAAAATAGTATTACAAAATTTCAGTAAAAATTGAGATTGTTTAATAATATGTTCTTTAACTTTCAATTTCTTTAACAAAAATAACCTCTCATTAGCTTCACAACTAATGGTGTTGATATGGCAAACCATATTAACAGACCATTAGATATGTAGTTGCTACGTGATCTATTAATATCACAACAATTAAACATTAAAAATAAAAAACAAAAAATACGAAATATGAAATACGAAATACGAAATACGAAATACACCATCTCATACTTTATAACACTATGCATGAATTTGGAAGATGCGGTCATTGCCTTTAAAAAGTGGCTTTTCACTTGCCCCTACTTAGAGACTAAGAAGCAAAAACATTTCGGCACCTATATTCTTGGCAAGAATTTTTAAGGCCACTAATTTGTCCTTTTAACTACCCAAGACATTTATGAAACCAATTTCAAAATCATCCTAGAAATTATATACATCAAATAATACATACTCTTTGAGTGTATTTTATAAGCCACATTTATGAGTTCCCTGAGACTTATGATTTTAAGTGTATTTAGGTTTTGGGTTTGAGTGATATTTTTCCTTGTAATTTTGCATTTTCTCTTTAGTGAAATTTTAGGCTTAAAGCTAAACCATGTAAAATCTTATGTTTAAGTTTTTTTCCTATTTAACTTATTATTTTAATCAACTAGATTTATAACAAATTGGTATTGGATCTAAGATTTTAATGGCAATCAAATTTATGATTAAAAATTTTGATCGTGATTTTAGCTTTGCTTTATAGTAAATCAAAATGTATGATATCCTAGTCCAACATGGGTATCATAAAGCTTTATTGGGGAAGGAAAGCATGTTGACATCTACGATTATGAAGAAAAAGACCATTTAGATGAGAAGGTCATGTCATCTATTTGATTATATTTATGCAATCATGTCTTGAAGAAGATAATCAAAGAGAAGAATTTGTTAAAAATAGAGTTACTATATATGGAGAAATCCCTCGCCATTAAACTTCATAAAAAGGTTTAATTTTATAGCTTGTAAATGGAGGAAGGTACATCCATTAATTCTCATATTGACACCTTTACATCCATTATTTTAGATTTGGAAAATGTGAACATCAAAATTGATGATGAAGATCAAGCTCTCAAGTTATTGTGTTCCATGTTACCCTTATACTAACACTTTAGAGAAACATTACTCTACAGCAAAATGAATGTAACTTTGAAAGTTTTTAATGTTCTTATCTAAAGATCTTATTGACAATGATTTATTTAACAACAAAAAAAGTGATAATCGAACAAGAGGATTAATTATGAGAAGAAAGGAAAAGGAGACAAGTTCAATTAACTATAAAGCAAGGTCCAAGTTAAAGTTTAAATATAAGAATTTGACTTGTAATTATTGTAACAAGAAGTGGCACAATAAGGTTGAGTACTTCAAGTTGAATAAAAGGCAGTCAAAAGATGAAAAGAAAGGGAAATTTAATGATGCCAGTGTTGCAATAGATCGATATTTTTGAATTAATGTTGATGCCAATTGTAGATCAAAAGATGAATGGATCGCATACTCTAGTCATTCCTTTTATATGCTTCCTAATAAGGATTGGTTTGCAACATATGAATCTTGTGTAGATGGAACTATTCTAATGGGCAATAATGTAACTTGTAAATTTATGGATAGATGATCAATCTAGATTAATATGCATTATTTCATTTTGAGAATATTGACTAATGTTCATCATATTTAAGACTTAAAGAAGAATCTTACCTCTTTAGGCACCCTTAATATCAACAAATGTAAGTATTCAACTAAAGGTAGAGTCATAGAGGTCATCATATGTGCTTAAGTTGTTATAAAAGCCATTATTTGTATGAAGGATTTACAGCTACAGGTGATGCTACTACAAGTTCTTCATTACGTTCTAGTAATGATGCTAGTAAAATATGGCATATAAGCTTAGGTCATACGAGTAAAAAATTCATAATCTTGTTGAGTAAAAGAGGTCTGTTGTATAGACAAAGCATTGGAAAAATAGAGATTATGAGCATGGAGTCTTTAGGAAGCAAAAGCGAGTCAGTTTTATCGCAGCCACTTACAAGACCAAAAGTACATTAGATTATAATCATTTGTACCTTTAGCTTCCTTTTAGTGTTCCTTCAAAAGGTAACACTAAATATATGCTAGTTTTCATTGATAAATTTTCAAGAAAATTTGTGATTTATTTTTTGAAACACAAAAATTAAGTTTTTACTACTTTTAAGTATTGGAAAATTTTAATTAAAAAGCAAACAAGGAGTAGATAAACAACTCAGGACAAACAACGATTTAGAATTTTGCAGCAAATAGTTCAATGAGTTCCACAAGAGTGAGGGGATGGTTTGATATCAAACAATTAGAAAGATGCCTTCACATAAACAAAACTCTCATTAAGAAAGCATGATGTTTGCTCTCTAACGTTGGTTTGCTAAAAGGAGTTCTAAGTAGAGGCTGCTTTGACGACCTACTATCTAGTAAATCAATCTCCATCAGTTTCATTTGGTTCTAAAATTCCTGAGGAAGTATATTTTGGTAATCCTACTAATTACTCTAATTTAAAGATTTTTGGCTATACAACATACATGAATATTAATAATGGAATGATGGAGCTACGTGCTAAGAAATGCATTTTTCTAAGGTATATGTCTAGAGTGAAGGGTTAGAAGTTATGGTATCCAGACCCTATTTCACCAAAAGTTATAATTAGTATAGACATGACTTTTGATGAGCGATCAATGCTGAATTCAAAGTTGGAGTCTTTTGCCCCTTCTAAGATAAAACAATTAGAGAATAATTTTGAGAAGCTAAAATAGGAAGTAACTGGCTCCTTAATTTAGATAGACCTTGCTTTAAAATTCTCTTTGTTGGATCCATCATCCAATTTAGGTGGAGTTGAGCACACTTCATAAGAAGTCCCTTATCGTATAGCTAAAGGCAAAGGTAGAAAAGAAATCAGGCTACCATTAAGATATGCAAACTATGTAGAATTAGTCTCTTACATTTTATCGTTAGTAAATAAGAATAACAGAGATGGTGAACCATCCACATTTAAAATTTTATTTCTAATATTGAGTAAAAAATGATAATTGTAATGTAATATGAAATGGAATTCTTACATAAAAAAAGGGCACTTAGGAATTAGTCAAACCATCATAAGGGGAAAAGATAGTTCATTGCAAATGGGTCTTAAAAGGAAGGATCCCTCTCTAGGAGACAAAGGAATCAAGTATAAGGCTTGCCTAGTTGTAACATAATACATTCATGTACTAGGTGTAGATTTTATTCATGTTCTCTAACTTGTGGTAAAACATTGTTCCATTTAAAGGTTTTACTTGCACTGGTAGCCATATTTGACTTGGAGTTGGCATGGTTGGATGTAAAAACTACTTTTCTATATGGTGAACTAGAAAAGTATATTTTTATGTAGTAACTTGAGGGATCTATTATTAAAGACAAGAAATAGCATGCTTACATATTGAAGAAATCCCTTTATGGTTTAAAAACAATCTTTTAGACATTAGTAGAAATGATTTGAATTATTTATTACCAACTATGACTCTTCAAAGAGCATGTATGATAGTTGTGTTTTTCTTTTTTTGAAAATTAAGATATAATCCTTTCATTTATTTGCTCATATGTATAGATGATATGCTCATTACAGTAAGAAATATATTTGATATTATCCAATTGAAAAATATGGTTAAATGATGAATTTGAGATGAAAGATATGGAACAACAAAGAGATTATCGATATAGAGGTCTATAGAGACAAGAAAGCTAGGAAACTATTTCTAACTTAGAAAATTATTACGAGAGAGTCCTATATTGTTTCGGGGTGAAAAATGCTGCTTATTTCAAACTCCTAGCTGCTTTATCTCCTTAGGCAAATGATGATATTGGTGATAGGGAACATTTCTTTATACAAGTGTAGTTAGTAGTATATTGTATGTCATGATGTGCATAATTCCAAACATTTCATATGTCATTAGTATAGTTAGTAGATATATGCTAACCCTAGTTAAGTGCATTGTAGGAAGTGAAATTGATGTTAATATATTTGTGGGGTTCAGTTGATAATTATTTTTAATTTAGAAGAAGTAAAGGAAGGTTAGTTGGTTAAACTAACTCATACTATGCTGGTGATCTTTACGAAAGGATATCACTTACTTGTTTTGTATTCTATTTAAGAGATTTTGTTATTAGTTGAAAGTCAACTTTATAAGCCATAGATGCTTTGTCTATAATAGAGGTATAGTTTATAACAATGACTGAGGCAGTTAAAGAGGCCACTTAATTGTGAGGCTTATATGGTGAGTTTAGATTGGAATTAGAGGTTACAACTATATTTTGTGAAAGTTAAAGTGTTATATATTTGATTAAAGATCAAATGTTTCATAGAAAAACAAAGCACGTTAATATCAAGTACCACTTTTTTTTCAAGATGTTATTTCATAAGAAAAAATTATAGTGGAAATTGATAATGAAGACAATCTAGCAAACATGTTGTAAAAGTATCTTTCAATAACCAAGCTCATGTATTACTTAGACTTGATGTTTATTTACAGCAATTGATGCCCCTAATTGGACTATAAGTGGAAGGTAGAGTAAAGCAACTTCCAATAGCAATTCAAGCGAAGGTGGGGATTTGTGAAGTGGTTTTTCACCGATCATTACTTGGAGACTAAGAGGCACCATTCATATTTTTGGCCATCAAGAATATATATTTAGACACTAATTTATCTTTTTAACTACCCAAGACATTAAGGATATGAAAGGCATACAAAACCAATTTCAAAATCATCCCCAAGAATTGTATACACTTAATACATAATATTTAAGTGTATATTATAAGCCAAATTTGCAAATATCTTGAGAGTTATGAGTGATATTTCCCCTTGCAATTATTGTCTTTTCTCTCTAATGAAATTTTGCTTTTCCTCCTTTGCCCATAGATGTAGGCTTAAAGCCCAACTATATAAAATCTTGAGTTCATGTCTTTTTTCCTGTTTGCCTATCATTTTCAATGCTTTAAAATATGGGCCAAACCGGCCGACCGGATCAAAAAATCGGTGATCCAGAGCATAAAATGGTCCAGTTTAACCCTTATTTTTTGTGAGTGATTAGCCCATTTATTTTACAGTCGAACCGGTAAAAACCTGTGAACCGGTATAAGAGAAAACCACCTGGTTCATTTAAAATACCTTTCTCTCACGTCTCTCGAATAAAAATCAAAAGTAGAATAGAAGGAAGACACCACCGCTCTCTCTCAAGCCTCATCTTACCCACTGCCACTGTTCACTCTTCATCTTACCAGTTCAGGTTTCTCTCTCACGACTCTCTCTTTCTCTTAATAAGTTTGTGTCTTTTATTTTTCCTGTGCTTCATTCATTTCTTTTGGGATATGTTATCATCTTTGCAAGCAGTTCATAATCATACTTGTGGAGCCTACCATGATGAGGATTTAAGTTTATAATATGTGAAATTAGTTTACATGATTCCGTATAAAACGAAAGGTTAAAGAAAATGGGACTCATGATTGAAATTATGTTTGCAGTACTTGTTAAAGCAAATCCTAAATTGTTGAAAGAAGAGTCAATGATCGTGGCCCACCATAAGAAAAACCTTAGCTTTATTAGGCTTGCAGAGGTGCTTTTAAAGGATAAAAACTTCCAAGTTGGTGGTTGCTTATCTAAGAGGGATGGTCGTACTTTGCTTCAAATTATCAAGTGTATTTGCAGAGGTACCTACATTACCGTGAGGTAAAACAAACATAGCTACTTCTTCCCAAGTTATTTTGGTTTGTTTATTATGCTTCCCCAGAACATCATCTAAACTTTATTGCATCTGTTTCTATATTCAAGCTTTGAATTTGATTAATAATTCTTAAAAATATCTTTCATTTCTTTTTTGACTTAACTTTTCAATCTTCACTATTATCATACTCTTTTTATCTACTAGACTAGTCTTATCACACTTGTGTTGTGCAGAGTCCCTTTCCTACGTGCAAAGTGCAAACATCAACATTATAGGAAGTTCAAAATTTATAAACATGGATATTCCTAATGAGATTAGTTCTCCAAATGATTCGAATACTACTAATCCCAACACACAATCATCTGGATAGCAATCCACAACGAACTCAGTTAAACCACATTGTCGAAAAACTGATCCTGCATGGGAGCATTTTTCTTTTCATCACAAAGAGGGTGCTACTAATATATTTACTTGTCTACATTGCTCATTGGTTTTTAGAGGAGGTGGCATAAATAGGATGAAATAACATCTTGATGGTGTACCTGGTCAAATAAGTTCTTCTAAAAAGGTTAGTTATGATGTCCATAAAAAAATGTTGGAGTCTCTAAGGCAAGTGCAACAAAAGAAGTGAAATGAGGATTTGAATGAAGCATATGGTGATCAACCTGAATCTCAAGAGGAAATTCAAAAACTACAACAAACGTGTTCAACTAAGAGACAACCACTTCGTAAACACAATGAGAAAAGGAAAGCTGTTGATATGGAAAGATATTCATATTTTGCTCCAAGGACAACTCCAGCGTCTCAACCAAGTTTGAGAAGTGTGTTATCTAGTAAGGAAGTAATTCACAAGGCACATATTGCAATTGCTAGATGGATTTTTTATGCTTGTATTCCTTTCAATGCAATTCAATCTCCTTACTTTCAAAAAGCTTTGGATGCGATTGCTGCTATTTGGCCTGGGATTAAAGGTCCATCATATTATGATTTGAGGGTTAATTTGTTAGGAGATTGTAAGAGAGAATGTCAACTACTTGTTGATAAAAATCGGGAAAATTGGGCTAAAACAGATTGTACAATTATAGCAGATGGGTGGAGTGATCAAAGACAAAGAACTTTGATAGACTTTCTAGTTTATTGTCCAGCAAGTATAAGATTATGAATTTTGTTTGTTATTATACAAGTTAAGCTTTTTAACTTTGTTTATTTTTTTTACAGGCATAACATTTGTGAAATCTGTTGATGTTTCAGATATGGTAAAAGATGCGAGATCATTATTTAATTTATTTTTTAAAGTTATTGAGTGGGTTGAAGCGGATAATGTTATTCATATAGTGACAGATAATGTAGCAAATTATGTAGCAGCTGGGAAATTAGTACATGAATGCTATGAACATATTTTTTGGTCACCTTGTGCTGCACATTGTTTGAATCTCCTTCTAAAGGATATTGGTAATATGCCTCACATTGTAGAACTTGTTTCAAAGGCTTCAAAGGTAACTTCTTTTGTGTACAATCACATAATCTTCTTATCTTGGCTAAGAAAAAGGGAAGGTTGGAGAGAGATAGTGCGTCCAGGGGTAACTCGGTTTGCCACTACTTTCATTACTTTGAAAAGTGTTTATGATCATAAGCATGACTTACAAGCTTTGGTTATTGATAAGCACTTTACTAGTCATAGATTGGCAAAGACTGCAACAGGAAAATCTGTTAGTTCTATTTTGTTAGATAGCAAGTTTTGGAATGATTGCTTGATCATGGTGAAAGCTGTGGCTCCTATCATTCGATTGTTGAGAATTGTAGATGCGGATGAAAAACCTTCTTTGGGTTATGTTTATGAGGGTATGCTTAGGATAAAAAATGCAGTGAAGGAGATCTTTAAACAGAAGCCATAATTATATAAGTCTTACACCGATACCATCAAAGCTCGATGGGATAAGCACTTAAAGCTTAATCTTCATGCTGTAGCGTATTTTTTGAATCCTACTTTCTTTTATGTTGAAGGCTATCAAGAGAAGAATATGATTATATTTGTTGTTCTTGGTATGCTTGATATAAAAGTTTTTTTGCTAATTTGTCGAAAGGCATTCAAGAGATTTAAGTTTATCGTGATCGCCAAGGACCTTTTAGTCAAGAAAGCACTCTTAAGATGTTAAAGTTAAACACCTTACGCCCTGGTAACTATTATATTAATACTAATATAATACTTTTTTTAATTTTTAATTATATTCTTTAATGCTTTTAATGTTTATTATCTATGAGTATTTTGTTGTTTGATAATTTCAATTTTTTTGTAGACGAATGGTGGCGATTGTATGGGGGTAGTGCTCCAACATTGCAAAAGTTGACTATTCGTATTCTTAGCTAAATATCTTTCTCTTCTGATTGCAAGAGAAATTGGAGCTTTTTTGAATGCATTCACACAAAGAAGAGAAATAAATTGGAGCATCAAAAGCTATGTGATCATGTTTATGTCACTTACAATTTGCGTTTGAAGAATCAATATTATCGTTTTCTACTTTTAGTTAAACGTTATTAATTTATTATTATTGTTTGCGATTACCAATATAGTTATATTTGAACTTACCATTAATGTTTTGTTTTAGATTGCCAAACAAGAAGATGAATATGATCCTATTGATTATGAATCTATAGACAAATTTGATTTTTGGATTATTGAAAACGATGGATCCCCAAAGCTTGGTGAGGAAGATATTGAAAATGTTATTTATCATAAAAATACAATTCCAATAATTGATGAAACACCACAACAATATGAAGGTTATTATTAATTTACTTTGTAATCTAATATTAAAGATTAGATATATTATTTCCAAGTATAATTTTGTTTAATATTGTTTATTATGAAATTTGGTGATGAAGAAATTGCCGAACAACCAAATTTGGAATCTGTTGAAGATGCTTATATCGGCAATGATGAAGGAGGATTTAATTTTGATCTCAACTTGAATGAATATTATGATTAGTTATCTTTTTTTATTCTTTTGATGAAATATGATTAGTAAGCTTTGTTATCTTATTTTGTGTTGTGTTGGTGAATTTTTTAAAAAAAACTTGTATGTTTTGAAATTTTTAGGTTAAATTTTGGAGTTTAAGTTAAGTTTACAATTAGATAAATAATTAAATAGTGTGTTTAAAAATTATCTTATATATAATATATAAAATAAAATTTTATTTTTATTACTTATTAGTCACCAGTTTAATCACGGTTGAACCATTGACCCTTGAATCAGTTGTTTCATCGATTCAATCATCGGTCCAGCTTTTAAAACATTGATCATTTTAGTCATCTTAAATCACAACTTTTTCTTTAAATATATGACTGTCCTTTTTTTTGCTTCTCATCTTTGAAGGTCTTGTATGATTTAAATAAAATACTTAATTAAGTTTTTAATGGGTCAACTTATAGAGTGTGTTTGATACAGATGCCGAGTTATTAGTGGAAGATCTTGACAAAATTACGGTGATTATTGCAAATCCTCGTCAATTCAAGATTCCAAACTAGTTCCTTCTTAGGAAGAAGGATTACAAAGAGGGAAAATATTCCAAATTGTGTCTAATGTTTTGGACATGTATTGGGAGATGACCACGAGCACCTTAAAAAGACGAGGTTTTACTTTTGTCAGACAATTTAAGGATGGGGATTGATTTGTTTAGAAGAGGCCTCCATTTTATGATCCTTTTTTTTTTTTTTTTTTTGATCTTTTGACATTTGTAGGAACCATTATGGTCTTTGTCACTATTAGGGTCTATGGGTAAGCAGTTAGTGTCTGCAGAAGCGATAAGCTTGTGGTGTTTCCCCGTACCATCTCTAATGCTTTTTATGTTAACATCATTTATTTTCTTTTCAGTAAACTTCATATCTCTAGTATGTGTGTAGCTTGTCATTTTGTAGTTTGGATGTTATTCCCTTCGTTTACTTAGTCGTGGGCACCTAAGTACTTTATAATTTATTCTAAAATAATCAAAACATTGGATGAGCAGTTAAATGAGATTTTTTATTCAGGATGAAGTTCTAATTTGATATGTAAAAACATTGAATAAAGATGTTAATATATACGCGGGTGAACAATTATATGCTGCTTTAAGGGTGAATCTTAAATAGCTCTTAACACCTCCAAAATAAATTCATTTTAATGAACAAATCATAAGATATTCAATTTTAAATAAATTTTATTTATTTTGATTTTACTTTCTAAAAATCTTGAAGTAGGACACATCATTCTTGTCAAAAAGAGATTGATGCTGAATTGCTAATTTTAACAGTAGCTGCACATATCCAAAAGAATATCAAACCTGTATCAGTTTTGTTAGCCATGGCCAAAACAAGTATGATTCTTGCCACTACAACTCTGCCCTGGTTCATGACTTTTCATCTCCCATTCAAGTGACTGGCAGCTGATGCACAAGTGATAATTTCAACCACAAAAGTTAAGTCGTTTCATAACTTTGGCATAGGCTACAGGGACAGTAGAAGGTTGTCTAAGCCTGCGTTTTGATTTCTTTGACTGCCAATCAAATCAAAAATAAAAAGGAAATTTACAGTTAAAAAGCAAAATAAGCAATTCTCGCTAACAATTCCATTTAAACAATGAGTTGATTAAAAGCTCTGGATTTTAATAAGACATTCGTAGTCTAATAAATAAAGGCTAGATTGTACCCAAAGAAGTACACCAATATTGAAAAGCAATGCTTATTAGTGCTTTTAATAATTAGGACGAAAGATATCAGAAAGGAGCATTCACAATCTAGAGATGGAAGCAACTCCTATAGATGATGAATTTTTCATAGGCATGTTTAGGCAATTAATAGCACAATACATGATTTCATAACTGTTACAAATGATGAGCAATATAGGATGACAATAAAGAACCAAGGAAACAGAACTCAGGCTCCTTTTCATCCTCAAGTTTGCCAATAATACTTCAGTGTGCATTCTACATGAAACTCATGGTTCTTCCTGCAAGATAAAAACTAACTGGCAGTACTCCTAAGCGAAAACTACTTTTTCATTGATTTTTGTCAATTACATAATAGTTTTGTGCAAAAACAAAAAATTTGAGGTGCAGTGACTTTCTTGAGTACATTAAATGGCTTCAAATGAACAGGAAAACATAAGCCGAAGAACCCGAACCATGTTTGACAGTATTGAATTGTCTTATTTCATGTGATTTCACTAGATGCTAGTTCTTTTACTTTGAATTGCAAAATTTCAGGGCCTCACTTCACGTTAGTCATGCCAAGACACCACCAGGCCTCTTTACATATACTATAAATAAACCGCAAGCTCTATTTTCCAAGTCGAACCGACTTTGAAGTTATGTGAATTATGTTCTCATCACACCCAAAAAAACAAAGATTTTTTTTCCAGAAAAACTTTAGAAATCAAAACTTTCAGCAAGAGACAGCAATACCTTCTCATGTGCATTATGATTTTTTCCCTCCCTCCAACGACGAATTGACCCATCATTCATTGTCCGAAATCTCAATTTGTACGACCTGATGACATGTATGAAGAAAAAGTTATTCCACAAACCTAAATATATGTTACCAGTAAGAAAAGAAAATGACTTTAGTAGCATAAACCTACGAATAAGATTTTATCTTGATTTTCTTCACTTTGGATGTAGCTGGAGTCATTGGTTTTCCATTCTTTCGCCGCTTCTTTGATGAAACATGGCGCACATGTACCAACTATTTCACATGAAAACATACAATCAGGTGAAAAGTTAATACAAGCCTAAGAAAAGAGAAAACCTATCAAGAGTCGTTATTAATTCAGTCAAAAGACCATTCAATCCAAAAGGTTAAGCTGTTGGCTGGGAAATGGTTCAAAGATTATTTTAGCACAGTTACTAACACAAATCAGATATTCAAAAGAGTAAATCTATCAAGAGTCATCTTTAATTGTGCCAAGAAACCGTTCAGTCCAAAAGTTATGTTTAGTTGGGAATTTATTAATGAAATGTAATATTATTCTATTGTTTGGGAGGAGGATTTATAATAGAATAGAATGGAATGAGATAAAAGAGGAGGTGTCATATTACATCTCATATTATCCTAAATAGTAAAAATAAAAAACTTCCAATTTGAAAAGTTTAAGATGGAATATAAAATGATAAACTAACTTTACACTATATTACATTATAAACATTTCATCCAAACAACGGTCCACTATATTATATTATGAACCCTTCTATCCTTACCAAACAACAATTTTCTAATATTACATTCATTTACTTTTCATTCTATTATAAATCATTTCATTCCATTCTATTAAAAACTTTATGTCCAACTAAACACACCCTAAGCTATTAGCTTAGGCCAATTTGATTAAAATTATAAGGAATTCTTAAGTATCAATCTTCTCTAGAAACTAATCTCCTACGAAATTACCACCACTTAAACGGTTGAGATATTGGATTTGTCAATGAGAAACACTCAAAAGTGCTAGATCCCATTCATCTAGCGACATTACCAAGCCCATATTACTTGTCCAAAAGAATCCAAGTTGATCTGAAGTTAGTTTATATAATGCCGGAACAAGTTCAAAGTTCAGAGGTTGTGTCGATAAGAGATCTACTCAGCAACCAAACAGAAACTTTGAACTTTGAATTCAATCACCAGAGAACAAGTTATATAACAAAAGAAATCATAGTTAACCATGTTAGTTAGAAAAGCACCCATTTTAGCAAAAACTTGCAATAGGCAAAACATAGAAGAAATCACAGCCAACACCAAATGAAAAAAAAAAACCCAAAAATCTTACAGAGAGAGAGAATGATGAAGAGGGAAAATTAAGTGAACGAGGTAGCGACGAAGAAGATGCGTTGAAAAGTGAGTTGCTAAGGCTCCAGTTTACGCTGGAAGCGACGGGATTGACAAATTGGTGGTGAAGGAGCCGCGAGAAAGACCGATTAATGTAATGAGAAGAGTTGGAAAATTGGGTCGATTGCGCGACCAAAGAACGCAGCTTAGTGGATAGCCTCTGCATTGTTGAAATTGTCGTAGCTCTTTGGCTATGGAGGCGGTCTTGGTCCGGTAGGTTTTCTTCTAATTTCGACTTTTACCGTGATAGGAGTGCGTCTGGCAGTGACGTTTCGACGGCGACAAGCATTTGTCCCGGTGGACTTGGGATGGCTGTGGTGTGGGGTTTAGCATCGGTTAGATACGAGTACATGAGAATTCAATCATTCTATTTCTTCCTGGCAGAAGGGGTGAGTCGTTGCCGCTTATGGGTACTCGCGGATATACACCCACAGAGGTATATCCTGTATTTTTAGATATTTATGTATTTCGTGTAAATTTTATTTATTTAATATTTTAATGTGATAGTCGTGCTTCTTTGTAACATGCATCATTTTTATTATTGTCTTATTTACATATAAATCTACAGAAACTATCTCTTTATTATATAAAAATAAGATTATGTATTATTAAACCTCTCCATATCTAACTTTAGGGAGTGCTTGGTTGATGAATTTGAGAAGGGGTTAATAGGTAAGGAATGAAAAATGAGTAGTTGGTTGTTGATTATGATTATAGGGGAAATAGTTTGATATCCTACTTTGAGGGAATCTTCTATACCCCCATTTAGTAGAGGAATGAAACTCATTCCTTAGTAGAGACTCATTTTTAAAAAATATTTTAAATATTAATTAATTAAATATAATTAATTAATTACAATATAATTAATTAAAATAATAATATTAATTAATTAAGTACAT